>BROE01000025.1:2968006-3098006 GCA_036571765.1 Plecoglossus altivelis
ATGCAGGGTTTGTCGGGGAACGAGCGGGAGGGAAGGAGGGAGGGAGGGTGAAAACGCAAGGAGGAGGATTGGGGAGAGAGGACCGAGAGCGCAAAGGGAGAGAGAGATGGAGACCGGGTGAGAGAAGAGGGAGAACGACAGGGGAAGAGGGGAACGGAAAGGGGGAGGGAGAAAAGGGGAGGACAGATGGGGCCGTATTGATTTAAAGAGAAGGCTATGTGGGTACAGCCACGGTGAGTGCACAGTAGCTGTTGGTGTTCATGGACTGATCTAGTTCTGATCGCGGCCACAGGAGGGCGACAGAGGGATATGAGGACACTAGGACAACCCAGGGAGGAGAGGGAGAAGGAGGGAGGGGAAGAGAGAGGCTGAGGAAATGGGGACCGACGGATGGAAGATCAATGGATGAAGGTGGAGCTCAGTGTGTGTGTGTGTGTGTGTGTGTGTGTGTGTGTGTGTGTGTGTGTTTGCGCGTGTGCGCGTGCATGTGAGAAAAGAGTGTTTAAATAATGGAGCAGATGTCCTGCAGTGATATCACAATGGGCACCCTCAGGCCCCTCCCACCTCTCTCACTAGCCAGCTGTCTTCCCATCTGATTGGCTGTGTCACCTGCAGATCTCCCAGACACACATACACTGATATAATCACAACTATATTTTAAGCGTGTCCAATATCCACCAAAGAATGTTCTAGATGCAGATAAGCTGTGGGCAAGAGAAGACAGCATCACCCATCCATCAAACAATGAGTGTACTTAGAGTGTATGAACTCTTTCCTGTCGGTCTATTTACTCCAATCAAAACAATCAATCTCCATTCTAGAACAAGAACCATATTATTCTGTCAGACTGTGAATACATCTGCGTGTGTGGGTGTTGTGTGTGCACGTGTGTGTATTGGTGCGCGCGCCCGTAAGGGTGCGCGTGTGAGTTTCACACCCCGTTTGCGCGAAGGCAGTTAAAGGTCTGGTTCATAGCCAGTGCCCAATCTCCAACCAGTTCATCGGGTTTTCACAGCGAAGGAACCAGCTTGTGGCCAAGATAACTGGTTCCAGAGCGGTCCTCGCCAAGGACCGTTCTGCTTACGTCAGTATCCCGAGGCGGGATCGTCACGACAAACTCTAGACCAACTGAATTTGCGACCGCCAATTCGTCACGTCCATCGATTATGCTTGTCTTCGGCACCAGCGTGGACGTCGAATCTAAACTGTGGTCCACAGAGGAGACTAGCTGTCCCCTTTCAAGGAGATCGCGAGGCTGAAGTAGGCTTGCGAAGCCAGGAGAAAACCTCTCTAGAAACGCCGTGGTCCAGCGTTGTTGTTGCTTGTCAGTGCTGGCGTCGCTGGGAAAGCAGAGCCACGCACACATGTATGCAGTGACAACGTGATGTGGCTCTCACCAGGCAACAGCCGTTCTTAGAAGGTTCGCAAGCTAAACCAACTGCCAACTGACACTCGAAACAGCCCACAACCGGAACTCGATTGCCAGTGAAAAGAGGGTATGAGAGCCTGTCTATAGCCCAGTTGACTGGGCCCGGATCCTGTCCAGCCAGCCCCATGTCCAGCTGGGATGGTGCTCCAGTTATGTCACTGCCGTGGCCTTTCAGGAAATGCTTCTGAAAAGGCCACAGCAGTAAACTGCACGCCTATTACTAAGAGCAAGACACGGACACACCCACACCCGCACCCACACCACAAAGGAACTTCCACGCACTCACGAACACACAGATACCAGCGGACGTGCACCCCCCCCCCCCCCCGCACCAGAGCGTTGGCAAAGGCCAAGGAGCCAGAGAGCCAGCCTGTCCTCCCAGAGACAGAGTGGGGAGAAGATGTGACCTTCTCTGAGCGGGCCAGACCACGACAGAGTCAAACAGCAGCAGTGTTCACCTCATTAACCTCCAATGGCTGACTGATGGGCGTCTCACCGCTGACACGGTGAAGAAAAGCCGGACCGGAATGATGAGAGAGCGGAGAGATCAAGCGAGGGTGAGAGAGGCGAGTACCCGAGAAGGTAAATTTAGAGATGGGGGAGGGGGGGGTGAGACAGGGAGAAAGGAGGAGGTGAGTGAAAAAAATCAATTTGGAGTAGGAAAGAGGGGCTGAAAGAGATGTAGACCCTGAACCTTCATCTCCCCCCTACATCCCTCTCCGTACAGCTTGCTCTTTTGAGAGATGCGAGTGTCTCCGCGCTACGCGTTCTTTAGTATGCTAATGCGACAGCGTGTAATTGCTCTGGCAACAATAGGCCACTCCAGGGAAGGGTTCTGGGCTAGCGTAGCCTAGCGTAAGCGTCTGCCCACTCCTTCACAATGGCTTCTCACATAGGGTGGTGGGGTGGGGATGGGCTAGCGTAGCATTAGCATTTAGCATCTGAGAGACACCCCGTGGAGGGTACTGAGGTCCTGTGTCACACGGGCGGGGAGAGAGATACTCCACCAGCGGTGACACAAGGGACATTTCAATCAGGTCGTCAGGGAGACTACAAACCATGCATATCGTCATGGCGCCAAGTGGTGGAGGGCGAACTCAAGCTGACGAGTCTTTAAAAAATCTTTTACATGTTCGAACACTACAGGCTAGAATACAGAATTGGAATATTCTACCAGTAAACCGGTTCCACCACTGACAGGAACCGAAACAGTTTCCTGTATCATTTTTTCCCAAAGTTCTGAAACATGGACAAACCACCGATAACCCAGTCTGGTCCAGAGGTACGTTAATGTTGCCGTGTCTTACATGGGCCTCCACATCACCGAATGAGAGGTGGAGGAAGTAATCCGCTCCGTTCCATCCAGTTCACTGGATCTGAGCTGTAAAACTCCCCTCCAAACAAGTCATAATCCTAAATGTATCAAGGTCGCTCCAAACTGTTTATGAAGCAGGCTTGGAGGAACAGAATATGGGTCAGGGCTGGGTTATTTCTGAACCAGAGAGAGAGAGAGAGCTGTAGGGGGAGGCTTTACAGAAGCACAAGAGGCCAATGTGTGTGTGTGTGTGTGTGTGTGTGTGTGTGTGTGTGTGTGTGTGTGTGTGTGTGTATGTGTGTGAGGGATGGAGGGGAAGGTAGGAGGGGGGAGTACAGTCTATACAGGAGCACAGGTGTGGAAGACCTGGGACAGGAGATGAAAGATAAACTTGCTGTAACGTGATGTAATACACACACAAGTGTAGAAACAAACTCTCTCACACACACACACGTACACACACACATACACACACATGCTCTACTGGATGACTGGCATTGTGAGCATGTTTAAAGTATCACAGTGTGACAGGTACCCAAGAACAGACTGAATGGCTGAAAAAAACACTGGACGCCATCGCTCACACACCGTCATGGGAACGCACACGCGCTCATGTGCAGGTGTGTAACTGGGTGTGCATCGCCATGGCAAACACAGGAGGTCCAACTGCAGAAGCTCTTCAGTTGGTGTTGAAACAGCCCAGCTGCCCTGGAGGTTGTAGCCCAGCTAAATCTAATGACGACTGTAGTCTCTCTTTCTCTGCGTCAACCTCCCCCCTGTAGAGACCAGGCCGCTTCAGGGGGGTGCCCCACCCATTCTAGCCTCACAGCTGCTCCTCTCTTCTCATGGAGGAAGGGGTCAGGGGACCATCTGTGGTTGGGAGTGTGTGTGTGTGTGTGTGTGTGTGTGTGTGTGTGTGTGTGAGTGTGCATGTGGGAGGGGCTGGTGGATGACTGCTCAGACTGGAGGGGCAGATGTATGGATGCAGATGTATCTACAAGACATCAGTTTATCTGGGTAGAAGGAAGTTTCCGACACTAAACATTGATGAACTATTTGTCACACAACCACTAGGATATAAAACGGTGCAGTACTTTTATAGCTAGATTGTACTTCCGTAGACTTCTGTTGGTCTCTTTATACTGGTCGACTGGGTTGAGGAGGTCTACATGGATAGATGAAACCTGAAACTGACATCGTTGGTCTAACTGTTCACTCTGCTGGTAGGGGGAGGGACTTAAAATCCGCACACATGTTCTTATTCACAGAGTAACCATAGAAACCAGAAGTGCATATTACCAGGATGCTTGAGTGACCCCGGCCCCTAGCCTACGCATGGCCCGGCAACGCCGCAGGGGATGCTGGTTATGATGTGATGTAATGCTTCTCAGACGACAGATAGAAACGGATGGAACGCTGTTGCTATGCAACCCGTCAGTGCAACTGTCTAGCCCTGGTAAGGCTAACCAGTTTGGTGATGTAGCCTCAACTGCTAGCTCTCTTACGCTATTTTTCCACCCATCTCTACTTACCTCCCCCGCTCTCAGCCTCCCACAATCACTTCCCTCCCTTGACACCATACAGTCAGAGAGTGAATGTACGTGTGTGTGTGTGTTGGTGTGTGAGTGTGGAAGCGTGTATGTGAGAGAGTGTGCGTCTGACTCAAACAGGGTGCAGGGTGCAGGGTGCAGGGTGCAGGGTGCAGTATGAAAATGTGTGAAAGTGTGGGTGTCTGAGCGATTGGTAACTGCTAGCACCTGCTACAGATTCTTAACTGTAGCTCTGTGACATCATCAGTGTACAGTAGTACGCACACAAACACCAACAGCACAACAGCCGTAATAATAATCCTGGGGGGGGCGAAAAATCCCAGATTAGGATCCCGGAGCCAGGGTTTGCTTGGACTCTCCAAGACAGGAGATCCTCTGAGGAATGTGATGGTTAGTCCCTCACAGGCCCAACCTCCGCCTACCACCGCACACTAAAGACCTAAACACACACACAATACATACACATACATGTGTAAACACACCCACAAACACACAAACAATAAATACACGTGTCTATGCACACACACCACCCCGGTGGAACTGGAGACCTTACCAAAGGCCTATGCACACACAAACACACACACACACACACACCCTCGTCTTGTCATTGTCTCTTACTCAGACAGAGAGCCGAATGCAAACCAGAGATAGTCCCCCCAGCCCTCCCATGAAGCATAGGATTTCTAGCAACTGAGCTCCACCTGCCTGACCCTACTGTAGGGGAAAGGCTATCCATGGACAACAGCTCATTTGACTTTTTTAGCGGGCATAAGGGATATCCTACCAGCTGTGTCTTTGTATCAAAGATACCATACCGCTGATCCGCAGTTTACTTAAACATACCCAGACCGATACCAGGAATCGTGCTGCTGTTTATCGAATGAAGTAATAAACGATACCGCCGTTTTTTTATACGGGTAACCGACCAAGAGACTGTGGAGAATTCGTTCATTCGAACGGAAGCAGGTCACACCATGGTTATACGACGATGAGGGCACGCGCCAGAGGATGGGGGATGAGAGCGAGCCTTGGGTACCATTCGGATGCGTGCGCATCCTCTGTGCTGTATCTGTCTAACACGCGCCCGAATATGGTTATTAATATAATCCCGGGGGTTATTTACCCGCTCATCGTAGCTCGTGATGCGATGGCACGGTAACCAGGTCTACGGGGCATCCTGGCGATGACGATTACAAAACATAATCTATTCAGCTCAGCTGTAAAACAGGGCTCGGTAACGACTATGTTGTAATCAAGCATGTCTGTTTGACATCTGATGCCCTGGTTTGGAAAGGCAAACGCTGCTGTAGCCGCATGCATGCCCGCGTGCACTTGCATTAGGATACGCCATTTGCATTGTTTTCCTCCATTGAAAACGCCTAACCCTGTATCTTACCTCGGTGCTCTCATCTGGTGGTCATTGTTGAGTCGGATGAAGCGCAGGTGGACGGATACAGCGACGCCCAGATACATTAGGAGAGAGCGATAGAGAACAGGATAAGACCAACCACCGCTTTTACACTGCAGCATCAATGAGAATACGTAAAATCTCACACGAATGATTCTTACCCGATTTAATCGGGATCCGGCTCTTGTAGCGAATGTTGGTCGTCATCTTCTACACTCTCCTCCCTTGCTCTTGCGAAAGGACGGCTCGTGAAAGCACCCTCTCTCCTCGCGTCATCCACGAACCGGTCTGTATAGGGAGGGGTTGCGACATCGCCCATAGCCCCGCCCCCTCGGTGTGGTACCCAGTTGTAGTTCAAAACAGGCGGGTGTGTCTGTGATAATATTATTGAATCAACACTTTCCATTTCAATTTACCTGTAATGACAACATTCTAGGCTAGATTGACCGTGGGGGCAAGGTACCGAGTCAAGCGCTGAAATGTTTGTAAACCTGAGTTCAAGCGACTATTCACTACTGAATTGTTTGACACTAATTCAAACTGTCCTCAGTCCCAAGCATTCCTATACACTTAATCATACAGAGTAGATGAAGTGTTGAATCTTCAGCATTACTGATGGAAACCTTTCTTACCTCACCATGACACAAGTGTAGCTTCAGACTTCCTGCAGTCCTACAGCACCATCTAGAGGAGTGAGAAGAAATTGCAGGTAAAGAACATAAGGGAAGAACTTGGAACAAGTTTTATTAACAGAAATTGAAACTACTTTTCTGACATTGCCTACACAAAGGAAAATGCCATTTCAGGGAGTGGAACAGACCTTGGAATTGTGCTGTGAACTTCTTAAAAGATAAAGAGAAACTGAACACACCCTCATTTATCAATTGAAAAGTAGCGCTCTGATGATCTGTCTCTGTTGAACTAAAAGGACTCAGGAGAAAAGACCTGCTCGTGAGAGGATCTCATCCGTCGAACGTCCCCTTGTGACCATCAATCAGCATTCAATCCACAGCCTCTGTTTGGAGCAATACTGGAAGGATAAAAACTCTCTTCTCGTTGCATTGTCTTGTTTGAAGGATAACTGTTGACATGGCCACACTGAGCGAATTTGTGAAATCCTTGACTGGTGGTGGCAGAGAGTCTGAGGTGCTCTGCAGTCTGCATAGAGAGAAGCTCCAGCTGTTCTGTCAGGAGGATAAAGAACCCATCTGCTTAGTGTGTCAGACCTCCAGGAAACACAAATCTCACACCTTGATTCCAGTAGATGAAGCTGCCCAGGATCACAAGGTGAGAGGAAGAAAGCTGTCAGATAAACATGGTGCTTTGAGATCTAATACAAGGACACTCTTGAAGTGGTTAAAGTTGCCTTTACTGGTGTAAACTGTTGATCATTTCTGTTGCCACTGTCCAATAACTTACAGTCTCTCTTTTCTGATTCGTTATTAGATGAAGATTGTAAATGTGTGTTATGTGTCATTGTCAGGAAACAATTCAGGCTGCCCTGAAGCCCTTAGAGAAGACACTGGAGGACTGTAATCAAGTTAAACTAACTTGTGAAAAGATTGCACAACACATTGAGGTATGTGGTAGCCAGTGCTGTGGCCAACAGGCATTGAATCAATCAGTAAAGATCTGTTATTTATTGTTTAAAAAGGAATCATAAAATACTAATGTGAGGTCTTCTGTGGCTCTAACAGACCCAGACAGTAAACACAGAGAAGCAGATAAAGGAGGAGTTCAACAAGCTTCACCAGTTTCTACATGAGGAAGAACAGGCCAGGAATGCAGCTCTAAGGAGAGAGCACAAAGAGAAGAGTGAGATCTTGAAAGACAAGATTGACGGAATGAATAGAGAGATAGTCTCACTTTCAGACACAATTAAAGCCATAAAGCAAGAGCTCAATGCAGAGAATGTGTCATTCCTGCAGGTAAGGATGTTTCAGATGACACTTCATGCTAATATGACAACATGTTTTTGATGACAATGCTTGTAAATGATCTTTTGTTTTGTTCCAGCACTTCAATATCACACAGAAGAAGTACGTGAATTCATCATTGATATATTTTTACTATGTTGAACTTTGAATGTGTACCCTCATCGTCACTGATCATGAACATTTGTTCCAGAGCCCAGGTCACACTGCCGGATCCACAGCTGGTCTCAGGAGCGCTGATAGACGTGGCCAAACACCTGGGCAACCTGCCCTTCAGAGTGTGGGAGAAGATGAAGGGGGTGGTCTGCTTCACTCCTGTCATTCTGGACCCAAACACTGCATCACCTTGGCTCTCTCTGTCTGATGATCTGACCAGTGTTAGAAACACAAGCTCAAAGCAGCAGCTCCCTGACAACCCAGAGAGGAACACCATGTACACCACTGTTCTGGGTTCTGAGGGGTTCAGCTCAGGGAAGCACAGCTGGGAGGTGGAGGTGGGGGGCCATCCTGTCTGGAGTATAGGTGTGGTCAAAGAGTCAGTAGACAGGAAGGGGGAGCGTAGAGCAAACCCACAGTCTGGAATCTGGTGTTTGTTTCTGAAGAGTGGTAAGTACACGGATTGTCTGCGTGAGACTCTTCCTCTGAAGAGGAGACCACAGAGGATCAGAGTTCAGCTGGACTTGGACAGGGGGAAGGTGTCCTTCTACGACCCTGAAGACATGACTCACATCCACATTTATAAAGACTCCTTCACTGAGAAACTCTACCCATACTTCAGTATTGGAAGTACTGGTGATGCCAAACTCCCTCATGTAAAGATCTGCCAATCAGAGGTGTCTGTGTCTGTGATGTCATCCCAGTGAGGTGTGGGTGGTACCTGATTGTACCTGGTGGTTGTTATTGTTGTTAATGATGATGATTGTGGTTATAGTGATGATGATGATGATGATGATGATGATGATGATGATGATAAAACATGCAGGAGAAAGATCCTCTGCCCCTGTTGGTCACTCATGAAGGATGTTAAAGTGTACTTTTATATTGACACTGGTCACTGTGGAACCTGATGGTTGATGACCTAGTGATCGATCCACATTTGAGCAAGATGTCTAATAACCAGATATGTATGAGGGAGGAGATTTGATCACTGTTCAGTTATTTGGAAGCAGGTATCTCTGTACAGATTGAAATTAGTATACTATTATCTTTTTCATAATGAGGGGTGAGGATTACAATATCTTATATATTCTATATGTTATTATACCTGATTCGAGTGGATTTTGTGCAGTTTGACAATTACAGAATGAATGGTACACTGAACGTTCACGTTATATAATCATGTTCTCTACTGCATACTTACAAATCATTCTACCCAACAGCACATTTAAGCATATTTTACTGTAACAAACTGAACATGTGTACACTGTTGTTCCGTGTCACTATTGTTAAGATGTTGATTCACTGTAATTAGAAAAATCTCTCTGAATAAATTTAAGCTCTAAACAATGTTTGGGAAGTGCTTTTTGATATTTAATCCTGTAAAACATAACCATAGTTACACACATTTAAAGGCTTTTCCTGAACAGCACCAGGGGACAAAGATTTACTGACATGATGTCATATCCTGCCTGTGTTCTACATCCTCTCTGGTGCTGTGACTGACAGCCTTTCCCTGCCTCTCATCTCACAATCTTAAATTGTAAAGTCTTTCAAAGTACTGAGAACATGTTGACAACTGGAGAATGGCTAGTTACTAACATAAGCCTTCTTGAAAATATCCTACCTTATGAAATCACAAGAAAATCAATGTTGAATGTTTGTTACTTAAATTCTGATTTTATTGATAACACCTTGACACATTTCCTTAAGTTAGAGACACATGTAGCACATTGGAGAGAACAGAGCCATAACCTGGAGAATCCGAGAACTCCTGGATCCAGGTTATTATACAGAAGAAACCCAAAGTGAGGAGGAAGAGCCCAGGAGGAAGTGTGAAGAGCCGACTGCTGAGAGAAGATGGAAGGAGGTTTGCAACCGAGGGAGGAGGAGCAGGGAGCCAGAGATCCCTGCAGGGTGGTCACCTCAGGGTTGTTAGGGCAGAGGGGGCTCCCTACTGGGTGGGGGGGATACAGGAGGCTCAGAGAGACCACCTTCCTCCTGCTGACTCACTCCATGATGTCTCACTGCTGTGGGGAGGGAGGATCGAGCGCTATTGGCAAGTTTAAGCTACCAAAATACGGTGGCAACTTGACTCTTCAGTGAGTAGTTTCAACCCAGATACAGTGCTGTCAGCAGGTCTATGCTGGGCTCGGGCTAAGGTGTCAGAGACGCTCCTGAACTTTTCAAACATTAAATAAAACCAGTGTGCTTAGACATCACCGTGCCCAGATAGAAGAGCATGCTATTGAATCATCATTACAGAAATATCGTCATCATCTTCCGTCTTGTCACCATAGCGATCCGTATAACAATCATTTTCATCAAATCATCTGGAGACCGCAATAGTTGTATGCACTTTAAAAAGCAGAGAAAATAGATTAAGGTTTAGTACACCAGCATTCCGTAGAAAAGGAAAAAAAAAACGCAACAAACAAACACCAAATACTACTATCCCATCAACTGTCATGCAAAGAAAATGCCAGCTAAATAGCGGGTCGTCTTTCGTGACTGAACCTTCCCTCTTGTTAAACGTGTGTGTCTTCTGCTAATGCTTTCAGTGGCTTAGTGAGCACACCTTGAAGGAACAGAAAGAACAGCATACTTATACATGCTCCTTCTAGTGGAGGAACGTTCGTGTCTGGTCACCCTCCACCCCCATCCTCCACCCACCTCACTGCAGAGGGGCAGCGGGAGCTCCAGAGCTCTCTCCGCACAAAAAAAAGCACGATAAAAATGATTAGATCAAGTCAACACTTAGTTTGAATTTGCATGGTTGATAATTTACCGATAACACACCTCACGCGCTCTGCCTGCAACACACATCGGTATAGTCACGCTCTCTGCTCACTCTTAGACACTTCATTCTCCCGGACGAGCCGTGACCAGTAACGTTTGTGTGTCTCATTCTCGCGCAACTTGGCTGGATAGCGGCTGTGCCGGTTCTCCGTGGTGTGGCGTTCCATGCGTTTAGAGGCTGAGTCACAACGGCTTGTACGCGCACTGCTCGTCCTGTGTCCTCGCGCTATGCTCAGGATAGAGACGTGGCGGGTGTGGAAACAATTGTTGCCCGTGTGTCGATCTTGGGTGACTTACTGTGTTTTGGCCAGGACTTGGTAGTGTATAGGGATGCTGTGAGGTGCCAGCCGGTGAGTCGAACGAGGACGAGGAGACTACAGTGTAAGGCGAGAGGAAGTGCAGCCAAGACGTAACTGGAGTGTATCTTGATGCTGTTCCTCTGGTATTGAAGCTAAGGTGTCCTTGCCTATAATTTATTCGTGGTGTGCACGCTCGTGCAGTGATCTGTCCAGTGCTTGGAGGCATGACGGGGTAGCGCAGGGTGTGTTGTGAATTAAAGGAGGACTTGAAATTAGAACGTTCTCCTCTGCTCTGCGTTCTGGTAATTACGGAATCTATTTTAGGAATTAAGGCAAATCTCCTCTCCCCGATTAACCTCTTGATATAAATCGCTCTTCAGAGGCAAAAAATACAATAGCGTTATTGTCATTGGTATTAGTCCAGTATTTAAATTAGTGGGTACTCCGCTTTCTTAAATTAATGTATATATATCCTTGCATGATTAATAGGATTACGTATAGCGACGCCATACGTCAGTACTCTACTCTCATCACGCACACGGGCATAATCCCGGTTACGATACTGCGAAACCGTCTATGTGAGACACAATATCCTCGGCGTCAGGTCGGAAATATCTCTAATGTTCATACATGGGAGGCATCGTGCACTCTGAGTCTATCTATTCTCCAACACTGGACACATCATGACAGGAGGACTGATAAATTTTCCCTCATCAGAACTAAACTTCGACAGAATAAGATATACAGATTCAAAATCAACTCTTAGGAAGTGTGTGACCATAATGCACTGCATATCTTTGAGGCAATGCTAATAGTTGCAAATAGTATCTTCACTAATTGAGCTCTTTGAAGACTTTGTAGGGATATAAAACGTATTGTGGTAAAGAACAAACAGATCTACGACTCTAATTGTTACTGTTAACACAAAGGATGTACATGGAGGTCTACAGATGGGGGTTATGACGTCAGATTTTGGACCGTTGTCGGTGTGCTAGTAATAGTCGCAGCATATCTCGCCGCTTATTAAGCGCTCTCGATGTTATTCACAGTCATCACTGTGCTCGATTCTTTTCCCACGACATATACTCTTAATGACCTCCAATGGTTGCCTGCAGATACCTATAGTGAGATTCTTCACATTAGCACAATCATACAGAGTGAAAAAGTGAAGTTGCAAGGTTGAGAGAGTAACCAACGTTTATATACCTGTGTGAACTCTGTTCTTCACCTTGAAATTGAAAGTAAATTAATGACATTCATTAACTCACAGATGACAGTTTGGATTAGCAAAGAAGTTAATGACGTGCAAATTTCAGAGGAGGGTGAGGTGGATACGAGAGATCGTGAGGAATGATATGCTGTCAACTTTTAAAAAGGTAAAGAGGACACTATTGTTTTGGTCAAAACTACAACATAATTAAGGATCAGTCTCGATATTAGTCGATATAAGCGGAAACATTTTTTCAGAAACCATGGCTGAGAAACTTAAGAATTACTTGACCTGTCACGTCTGCACAGAGACTTTCAGAGATCCTGTGTCTCTGCGCTGCCACCACAGCTTCTGCTTCAGCTGTCTGAATAAGTTCTAGCGGATTCAGCTATGATAAGTAAGGAAACTTGATCCAGTTCTGTGGAGTGAGAAATCATCGAAGATATGCAGAGGTGTCAATTTATCACTTTGATGAGAGATTTAGTGCGGGACCATATCTATATCTACACTGAGGTCACTAGCAAACAGGATCGTCTCAGAGTGATGAGTGGATAGTGAGGAGGAGCGGGTAGAGGTGGTGCGTCGCGCCATATCACTCAGAGTTGAAAAGCTCTGACTAGGTGTGGCAGAAGAGTTCTTTGAGGTGTACTCTGCCACTGGTTCTCCTGTCTATGGATAGACTAAGCTCTGGCCTAGCTTTGCGCCTCGTTCATGGAGGTACAATATACTAAAGGTCTACTCTCTACTCGCTGCTGTAAAGAGCGAACTTCAGGATATTCTACCACACTCATCGAGTCACACTGTGCATCTCCAGTGCGATGCAATAAGTCATAGACCCACGGATGTCAGCTAAACGGATAGAGAGGTATGAAAACAAACTGCTCTATCATAAACATAGTGTCTTTTGCAAGATCTTAACTACAAGCGACTATCTCTTCTGAATGTTGTGTAGTTTGTGTAAGCCTCCACACTATTAAAGAACGAGAGCGATAAATGTTGAGAGAAAGACAAGAGAGTTAATGTGACTTCTTTAGATGGAGAGCTCGACAGAGGAGAACAAGAGTTGTGTCTCAGTTATTTTCGAACCCTCCCACCTACGCGCTCATAGCACAAACGATTTTATCTCGCCGCGATAATCCGTGCGATTTATATATATATATAGTCATCATGGCCTTAGTTACTCATAGAAGTAGCTATTGTGCTTAGGAAGAGGTTGAGGGGAACACACCGTCAGCGAATTCCGAATTCAGATCATGAGGTTTGTCCTAGTAAGTCTAGATTTACGACATGTCTGCGCTCGGATTAGGCACGTATGCTTGCGTCAATTCTGCCGGCAATTAGGGCATGCGCGCGCTTCCCAGCAGGCACAGATTGCTGGAGGGTGGAGACTTCTGTTATTCTGCATACGCATCACTGTGTTTTTGAAAATACTACATTCTTATGGTTTACGCTCGTCCTTGAATATCTATTCGCGTTACGGTCCACAATGCTCGGTTCTGTTTGATTAATATAGCCTGCCTGTGAACAGATGATTAACACATATAGTCCGGATTAAATTAACAAACACTATCTCTAAACCACACAAACTGGTTCATAGTTGCCAGTGCTTTAAATAGTGCGCTCAAAACTGATATGAAATCAGTTTTCTGTTCCACTCGTTATCACCACAATGTATAGAACTCACAGTTCTCTTCTTATTCTGATTAGATTATTAGTATGAAACTGATATGTAAATGTACTGTATTGTTATGTGTCATTTTCAGCGAAACCTATTCACGTGTGCTGCCTCACGCACCTTAGGAACGAAAACATGGTGGACTGTAGATCTCCGTCAAATCGTGCACTTAAGATCGCACACTCACAACACATTGAGAGCATATCGTCGGGATAGCCAAGCCTGGCCTCGTGTGCGGACAAACAGGCATGTGAGCCACAGCTACTCATCAATTATAAGTCGGTCTGTTATTTATTGTTTAAAAAGGAATCATAAAATGCTAATGTGAGGTCTTCTGTGGCTCTAACAGACCCAGACAGTAAACACAGAGAAGCAGATAAAGGAGGAGTTCAACAAGCTTCACCAGTTTCTACATGAGGAAGAACAGGCCAGGATTGCAGCTCTGACCAGAGAGCGCAAAAAGAAGAGAGAGATCATGAGAGACAAGATTGAGGAAATGAATAGAGAGATAGTCTCACTTTTTCACACGCTATTATTGAAGATTCGAGTATATGGCACGCATCGCTTTGTTTCATTATGCACACTTCATGCGTAATTATGGACACAACAATCGTTGGAATGCACGCACAATGCTCTCTCACTCTACTTTATCCTTTTGTTCAGCACTAATTACTTCAAGTATCACAGATCGGAATGAAGTCACGATGAAATTCATACATCATAGTGCTCTTTCTCTTTCGTACTATGTTTGTGTACTTTAGAATGGCTTGACCGCTTCATTTCGACCTTGATCATGAACATTTGTTCCAGAGCCAGGTCACATGTTTGGCGCGGTTCCACAGTCGTCAGGAGCTGCTGATAGACGTGCTCCGAGGAACTCGCGCAACCTCGCGCCCTCAGAGTGTGAGAGTATGAAGGTGGGTGGATGCTGTCATTCCTGTCGAGTGTGGACCAAACTTCTCCTGCATACTCGATCCTTTCTCTGTCTGTATTGATGCTGACAGTGTGTAGATTATACACAGGCATAATACGAGCAGCATATGCGTCCCTCGGCATACCAACTCCAGGAAGAGGTAAACACCAAGATTACAATCTATTGTCTCGGCTCTCTGTAGGGGTTCAGCCTCCAGCTGTCGAAGGCAACGGACCCAGCTGCAGACAGGTGGCGTAGTCGTCGGGACTTCATCCTGACTGGAATATTAGGTTATGGCCAGATTGTAGTCATTTGAGCAGGTGATAGGGGCATGAGTTGAATTGTTATATTAACCGCACAGGTTACTCGCGAGCAATTGCTGGTGTTTGTGTTCTGATGAGTGGCTTATTACGTAGATTGTTCTGGCAGTGGGGTATGACTCTTCCGCTGAAGGAGGAGACCAACAATGTATGGGAATCTAGAGTCTTCGCATGCTGTATACTATTGCACAGTGGGGTAAGGGGGTCTATCTATTGCGGAAGACTTAGCTTCATCTCAGTCCCTACACTCACATGAAATTAGATATGCGCGTGTCCACATAGAGGAGAAAACTTTCTAACCTCTATACTTTTTATATTTGACGTGTTTGGTCAAACCAATGATAACAAGCGACTGACCCCTGACATATACACATCTGCCAATCAAGTGGAGTCTGTGGTCTTGTTTGACTGATTCATATACCCAAGTGTAGAACGCTTGTTGTCGTAGCGATACAATAGATAGTGTACGCTGAGTGGTTATTCGTTATTGAATTAGGTGTATATTTAGATTGAGTGATTTGTTGTTTATAAGCTGATCGCATAGATCGCACTCGAGTATGCTCTGCTTATATGCAGATGATGAGCTGAACACTCGTTTTTATGTGTCGACACACCACTGATATGTTCGAATCATGTAAAGTGCTCTTAAAGTGTACTCTTGTGACTCATATGACCTATGTCTTGTGTAGAACATTCAATGGCTCTGCATGACCCTGATACAGCTGATTCGCATCCATCACTTTTCTAGGCGAGATCTCCTCAATAACCAGGATTATGTATACTGTTCAACTTCTTAGGAATGTCCTTTATTTTACCGATGTGCATTATAACGTATTGTTAAACAACGATTCTACTTTAATTGTTACAGTAAACACAAATGTACATAGTTACTCTACCAGATGGCTTATTCACAAATTTGTGAGATATTGATTGCTTAAGTGAAGATATTCCGATATCCACGTTGATTACCAGTATCACTGTTGCTTTCTTTTCCCACCTTACAATGACTCAATGGTTCCTTCAGATATCCTTTATTCTACAGCACCATCTAGAGGAGTGAAAGGAATTGCAGGTAAGTAACAAGGTAGGGACTTTGAACTTTTTCACCTGAAATTGAAAGTAAATTAACATGACATTGCATATAATGAAGTAAGACGCCATTTCAGGGTGTGGAACAGACCTAGGAATGATATTCTGTCAACTTTTAAAAAGGTAAAGAGGACACAATTGTTTTGGTCAAACCAACATATGTAAGGTACAGTCTCGATATTAGTCGATATTTGCGGCAGCATTTTTTTCGAAACCATGGCTGAGAAACTTAAGAGTTTCTTGACCTGTCACGTCTGCACAGAGACTTTCAGAGATCCTGTGTCTCTGCGCTGCCACCACAGCTTCTGCTTCAGCTGTCTGACTAAGTTCTGGGATCAGGCGAAAAACAAGGACTGTCCTGTTTGTAAGAGAAAATCATCAAAAGATATGCCAGCTGTCAATTTTTTATTGAAGAATTTAGCTGACTCATTTGCTGGGAGACAGACAGCAGGATCGTCAGAGGAGAGGACAGGAGAGGAGCGGGTGGAGGTGGTGCGTCACAAAGACTCAGAGGTGAAACCTTGACTGGTGGTGGCAGAGAGTCTGAGGTTCTCTGCAGTCTGCATAGAGAGAAGCTCCAGCTGTTCTGTCAGGAGGATAAAGAACTCATCTGCGTAGTGTGTCAGAGCTCCCAGGGATCACAAATCTCACACCTGTATTCCAGTGGATGAAGCTGCCCAGGATCACAAGGTGAGAGGAAGAAAACTGTCAGATAAACATGGTGCTTTGATATCTAATACAAGGACACTCTTGAAGTGTGTTAGGTTTGTGAAACTTGAAATATTAAAGAACACAAGGAGAAAGACAAGAGTTAAGTACTTTTTAGATGGGAACTCGCGAGGAGAACGGAGTTGTACTCAGTTACAACCTCCTACCGCTCTGAAGCACAACTCGCCGAACCCTCTTTTTATTGTCATCAGGGCCTTAGTTACAAAGTGCATTGCTGCTCTAAAGGGAGGGGAACACACAGCAGCAATGCGAATAGAGTCATGAGTTGCAAGATAAGCTTGAGATACGACTGTCTGCGAGAAGCCATCTCCTCCGCCGCTTTCCTCGGCCAAGGCCGTAGCTTCTCTCCCGCATAGGCAGCCCACCGGCGCTGGTCCCCAGCAGGCACAGAATGTGGGGTGGAGACATCTCGTTATTGCATAGGCATGCTTTGTATTATTTGATGCATGATACAAATGGTACGGTACAATCCGTTCTAACTAGTGTTATTCAGCATAGAGAGTAAATGTGGTAAGCACACAAATACTCTAACAAAGTGGTTAAAGTTGCCTTTAATGGTGTAAACTGTTGATCATTTCTGTTGCCACTGTCCAATAACTTACAGTCTCTCTTTTCTGATTCGTTATTAGATGAAGATTGTAAATGTATTATGTGTCATTTTTCAGGAAAGACATTCAGGCTGCCCTGAAGCCCTTAGAGAAGAAACTGGAGGACTGTAATCAAGTTAAACTAACATGTGAAAAGATTGCACAACACATTGGGGTATGTGGTAGCTAGTGCTGTGGCCAAAAGGCATTGAATCAACATGTAAAATCTGTTTTTATTGTTTAAAAAGGAATAATAAAATGCTAATGTGAGGTCTTCTGTGGCTCTAACAGACCCAGACAGTAAACACAGAGAAACAGATAAAGGAGGAGTTCAACAAGCTTCACCAGTTTCTACATGAGGAAGAACAGGACAGGATTGCAGCTCTGGCCAGAGAGCACAAAGAGAAGGGAGAGATCATAAGAGACAAGATTGAGGGAATGAATAGAGAGATAGTCTCACTTTCAGACACAATTAAAGCCATAAAGCAAGAGCTAAATGCAGATGATGTGTCATTCCTGCAGGTAAGGATGTTTCAGATGACACTTCATGCTAATATGACAACATGGTTTTGATGACAATGCTTGTCAATGATCTTTTGTTTTGTTCCAGAACTTCAGTATCACACAGAAGAAGTACGTGAATTTATCATTTGTATTTTTTTTTATTATGTTGAACTTTGAATGTGTACCCTCATCGACACTGATCATGAACATTTGTTCCAGAGCCCAGGTCACACTGCCGGATCCACAGCCGGTCTCAGGAGCGCTGATAGACGTGGCCAAACACCTGGGCAACCTGCCCTTCAGAGTGTGGGAGAAGATGAAGGGGGTGGTCTGCTTCACTCCTGTCATTCTGGACCCAAACACTTCATCACTCAACCTTTCTCTGTCTGATGATCTGACCAGTGTTAGATACACAGGCACACAGCAGCAGCTCCCTGATAACCCAGAGAGGAACACCAAGTACCCCACTGTTCTGGGTTCTGAGGGGTTCAGCTCAGGGAAGCACAGCTGGGACGTGGAGGTGGGGGACCGGGTCCTTTCTGATTATAGGTGTGGCCAGAGAGTCAGTAGACAGGAAGGGGAAGTGTAATGTAACCCCAGAGTCTGGAATCTGGTGTCTATCTCTGATGAGTGGTAAATACATGGATTGTCTGGGTAAGACTCTTCCTCTGAAGAGGAGACCACAGAGGATCAGAGTTCAGCTGGACTTGGACAGGGGGAAGGTGTCCTTCTACGACCCTGAACACATGACTCACATCCACACTCATAAAAACTCTTTCACTGAGAAACTCTACCCATACTTCAGTATTGGAAGTACTGGTGATGCCAAACTCCCTGATGTAAAGATCTGCCAATCAGAGGTGTCTGTGTCTGTGATGTCATCCCAGTGAGGTGTGTGTTGTACCTGATTGTACCTGGTGGTTGTTATTGTTGTTAATGATGATGATTGTGATTATAGTGATGATGATGAGATGATGATGATGATGGTAGAACATGGCAGGAGGAAGATTCCTCTGTTCTGTTGGTCACCTATGAAGGATGTTAAAGTGTACTTTTATATTGACACTGGTCTCTGTAGAACCTGATGGTTGATGACCTGGTGATCGATCCACATTTGAGCGAGATGTCCAATAACCAGATATGTATGACGGAGGAGATCTTACTTTCACTGTTCCATTATTTGGAGGTGTTGTCTGGCAGTACCCCAGAAATTGTATGTTTAAATCATTTATATCATTATGTGATCTACTTTCTTACAGAGAGGTTAGTATTACACAGTTTATGTGTTGTCATAATTAATTCCTGTGGATTTTATGTTGTTTGGTAGTGGCAAAATGAATGATACACAATGTGAAAATGATATATTATCATGTTTACGTACTGCATCCTTATAAATCATGTAACCCACCAGCACCAAGCCAATTTGGTTTTGATAAGATGAAAATGTTTGTTGTTGATCAGTGTCCCCATTGAAAACATTATGTAGATTCGCTGTAATTAGACAAATCTATCAGAATAAACGAAAATCCCATACGATATTTGGAAAGTGTTTTTGATATTTAATACAGTACAACATATCCATGATAACTCATGATAAGTTTTTGTTTTGTTTTTTAACTTTAGAATGAATACTAAAGGAGAAAGGTGTGTTCATGTGATGTTTCATCCTGTCTGCATCCTTTCTGGAAGAGTTCTGTCACTGATAGTCTTTCCCTGCCTTTCATCTACAACCTGATGCTGTGAATGTTAAATGAACAAGTCTTTGAACATCAGTACAGAGATATGTTGGAAACAGGAGATTGGCCAGTAACTGACTTAACACTATTTGGACATGTCCCACCTTAAGAAATCAAAAAAAGAAAATATATGTTTCCATTCTCATTTTATTGATAACATCTTGACAACGTTCCTCATGTTAGTTTGACGTTATTAGGATCAGATTGGCCTGTTATCATAGGAGAGCAGGTATAAAAAAGGTTATGGGCATATTTCGTCAAATCTAGCAGCTCATCTACAGCCGAGCTGAACCTGAAGAAAAGATGGTTTGACAAAAGCGTCTAAAGCAGTAAGACAAGTAGACGAGCAGCACTCCATTACAGAACAGACAAGCCACTTAGCAGACCTACAATGGCTCTCAATACTCTCCATCCTGGACTAGTGCGGAACGGGTCCATGTCTACCTCCTCACCCTCCCCCCCCCCAACCCCACCTGACCTCCCTCTGGCCCCCCCACAGAGGAACCATGGTTAGGCCCACGTTGAAAGGCAACACTGCCCAGGCGTTTCATCCCCACAGTAGAATCAGTCGCTATCAGATCCCTTTCGGTACACAAGGTGGGGACAGTCATTGTGTAACTTTGCTTTACAGTCATGCATTCAACAAATGGGAAAACGAATGACGACGTTTCGCGTCGCATGGACAACATGTAAAAAAGACACCGTTTCACCTTTCGTATTTAGCCAAGGTGTTTTTCAGGTGATAGTAATGGACAGAGTCACCGATCCGACGCTTCTATAATTTGCGGCGAAGGTCGAAACAAATAGCAGGATCCAGACGTTCATGTAAACATTGATTTTCTAGAATTGTCTGAACTTTAACCATTGTACCATTAGCACATACCTGCACATTCAAACACTTTAGCCTCTGAATTGTCTGTGCTTGAACACACAGACATCTGGAGGTAAACAAACCTGCTGGGCTCTCTGGTTAGTTAAGAGGGAGAGGCTGACAGTATTAGTGTCGATCACCCTGAAGTCCGATTGGCTGCAATTCGAGGAAGTTCTCTGACGTCTTACACACTGATAGGTTATTTTTTGGGAAGGATCAACGCTGCCTTGGATTTGCTTAGACAGTGACTGGAATCACCATCCTGCACTCTGGTTAGTACTGGAGTGTTCTCTTAAAAGGGACACGCACGGACACATCTGGTTTGGGGGTCGGCCCATGGACGGATGATGCCGGATGAGTGGACTACTTCAACGCCAAATCGTCTGCAGATCCCCAGACCTCACTGAGCTGGATGGTGCTGACTCACACCTGTGAATAGGTGGAGACTGGACGCTAGCAGGCAGGGGGGTCGCCAGACTGATGAATCGTCCTATGCAGCTGACAAAGATGAATTACAAGCACATGATCTGTTTAGCTGACCTATGTTTGTGGATCCATTAAAAGCCAATTGTAAAGTTGGTTGATTGCTGACTTATAGCGTTCACATATTACAGGCAACATGACAAGCTAGCATTGCTTTAATAATTGGGTGCAACTCAGGTACAATCTGTTCTGGGGTTTGGGGAGAGGGGGTGCGGAGCGTTTAATTAGGGAGACTTGAAATGAACCGTTTTTGTGTTTGGAATGAACCTATTTAGGATTAGAATTCCAGTAAACCCTCCTGATATGTTTCCGAGGAAGAAAAAAAGGGTTATTTGTACTGAACTTTTGAATGTGACGTCTATTAATATGTGACGCCTATTGATATGTGACGCCTATTAATAATGACATTTCATTAATGAAATAGAACTACGCATGCCACAGTATATATAAGTAAGGAACATACCAGTAAGACTTCTATGTTGGAAACCGTCATCTTAAACAATACTGAGGGCCAGTGAAATATCAATTTAATCATTTTAACATAGTCACTTGTTTAAACATAGTCACTTGTTTCAATAGACAAGTTCCCTATCAGAACTAAACTCGACAGAATAAATACAGATTAAATCAACTTCTTAGGAATGTCCTTTATTTTATCGATGTGCATTATAACGTATTGTTAAAACAACGATTCTACTTTAATTGTTACAGTAAACACAAATGTACATAGGTTACTCTACCAGATGGCTTATTCACAAATTCATGAGATATTGATTGCTTAAGTGAAGATATTCCGATATCCATGCGTTGATTTACCAGTATCACTGTTGCATTCTTTTCCCACCTTACAATGACTCAATGGTTCCTTCAGATATCCTTTAGTCCTACAGCACCATCTAGGGGAGTGAGAAGGAGTTGCAGGTAAGCAACAGGGTTGGAACTATGACCTTATTAAACTGAAACTGAAAGGATATTAATGAAATTGCATATATGAAGTAAGACGCCATTTCAGGGTGTTGAACAGACCTAGGAATGATATGCTGTAAACTTTTAAAAAGGTAAAGAGGACACTATTGTTTTGGTCAAAACTACAACATAATTAAGGATCAGTCTCGATATTAGTCGATATAAGCGGGAGCATTTTTTCAGAAACCATGGCTGAGAAATTTGAGAGTTACTTGACCTGTCACGTTTGCACAGAGACTTTCAGAGATCCTGTGTCTCTGGGCTGCCACCACAGCTTCTGCTTCAGCTGTCTGACTAAGTTCTGGGATCAGGCGAAAAACAAGGACTGTCCTGTTTGTAAGAGAAAATCATCAAAAGATATTTTAGATGTCAATCTTTCGTTGAAGGATTTAGCTGACTCATTTGCTGGGAGACAGAAAGCAGGATCGTCAGAGGAGAAGACAGGAGAGGAGCAGGTGGAGGTGGTGCGTCACAAACACTCAGAGTTGAAATCCTTGACTGGTGGTGGCAGAGAGTCTGAGGTTCTCTGCAGTCTGCATAGAGAGAAGCTCCAGCTGTTCTGTCAGGAGGATAAAGAACTCATCTGCGTAGTGTGTCAGACCTCCAGGGATCACAAATCTCACACCTGTGTCCCAGTGAACGAAGCTGCCCTGGATCACAAGGTGAGAGGAAGAAAGCTGTCAGATAAACATGGTGCTTTGATATCTAATACAAGGACACTCTTGAAGTGTGTTAGGTTTGTGAAACTTGAAATATTAAAGAACACAAGGAGAAAGACAAGAGAGATAAGAACTTTTTAGATGGAACTCGCGGGGAGAACGGAGTTGTACTCAGTTACAACCTCCTACCGCTCTGAAGCACAACTCGCCGAACCCTCTTTTTATTGTCATCAGGGCCTTAGTTACAAAGTGCATTGCTGCTCTAAAGGGAGGGGAACACACAGCAGCAATGCGAATAGAGTCATGAGTTGCAAGATTAGCTTGAGATATGACTGTCTGTGTAAGAAGGCATCTCCTCCGCCGTCTTCCTTGGTCAAGGTCGTATCTTCTCTCCCGCATAGGCAGCCCACCGGCGCTGGTCCCCAGCAGGCACAGAATGTGGGTGGAGACATCTCGTTATTGCATAGGCATCCTGTTGATTATCTTAAAATACAAATGGTACGATACAAACCGTTCTAACTAGTGTTTTTGATCAGGATAGAGAGGTAAATGATGGGTAAAGACTACAACAAATTATCTAGACAAAGTGGGTTTGCACATTTAATGATGCTTTAACACTGTATGATCATTTCTGTAGACCACTAGGGGTACGCAATGAGACTTGACTGTCTCTCTCTTTTCTGATTCATTATTAGATGAAGATTGTAAATGTTTGTCATGTGTCATTTTCAGGAAACAATTCAGGCTGCCCTGAAGCCCTTAGAGAAGAAACTGGAGGACTGTATTCAAGTTAAACTAACGAACGTGGATGCAAGTGTGTGTGTGTGCAGCCAGTCCAACTATTGGTGGTATGTTGTTAAGCCAGTGCTGTGGCCAACAGGCATTAAATCAATTGGTAAGAATCTGTTTATTATTGTTTAAAAGGGATCATAAAATGCTAATATGAGGTCTTCTGTGGCTCTAACAGACCCAGACAGTAAACACAGAGAAGCAGATAAAGGAGGAGTTCAACAAGCTTCACCAGTTTCTACATGAGGAAGAACAAGCCAGGATTGCAGCTCTGACCAGAGAGCACAAACAGAAGAGAGAGATCATGAAAGACAAGATTGAGGGAATGAATAGAGAGATAGTCTCACTTTCAGACACAATTAAAGCCATAAAGCAAGAGCTAAATGCAGATGATGTGTCATTCCTGCAGGTAAGGATGTTTCAGATGACACTTCATGCTAATATGACAACATGGTTTTGATGACAATGCTTGTCAATGATCTTTTGTTTTGTTTCAGCACTTCAGTATCACACGGAAGAAGTACGTGAATTCATAATTTATGTTTTTCTACTATGTTTAACTTTGAATGTGTACCCTCATCGACACTGATCATGAACATTTGTTCCAGAGCCCAGGTCACACTGCCGGATCCACAGCCGGTCTCAGGAGCGCTGATAGACGTGGCCAAACACCTGGGCAACCTGCCCTTCAGAGTGTGGAAGAAGATGAAGGGGGTGATCTGCTTCACTCCTGTCATTCTGGACCCAAACACTGCATCAGCTTGGCAATCTCTGTCTGATGATCTGACCAGTGTTAGACGCACATGCTCCAAGCAGCAGCTCCCTGACAACCCAGAGAGGAACACCATGTACGCTACTGTTCTGGGTTCTAAGGGGTTCAGCTCAGGAAAGCACAGCTGGGAGGTGGAGGTGGGGGACCATCCTGACTGGAATATAGGTGTGGCCAGAGAGTCAGTAGACAAGAAGGGGAAGTGTGGTGCAAACCCACAGTCTGGAATCTGGTGTCTGTCTCTGATGAGTGGTAAATACATGGATTGTCTGGGTAAGACTCTTCTTCTGAAGAGGAGACCACAGAGGATCAGAGTTCAGCTGGACTTGGACAGGGGGAAGGTGTCCTTCTACGACCCTGAACACATGACTCACATCCACACTCATAAAAACTCCTTCACTGAGAAACTCTACCCATTAATCAGTATTGGAAGTGATGGTGATGCCAAACACCCTGATGTAAAGATCTGCCAATCAGAGGTGTCTGTGTCTGTGATGTCATCCCAGTGAGGTGTGTGTTGTACCTGATTGTACCTGGTGGTTGTTATTGTTGTTAATGATGATGATTGTGGTTATAGTGATGATGATGATGATGATGATGATGATGGTAGAACATGTTTGAACACGTTGTTCAATCATGAAGGATGTTAAAGTGTACTTTTATATTGACACTGGTCTCTGTAGAACCTGATGGTTGATGACCTGGTGATCGATCCACATTTGAGCGAGATGTCCAATAACCAGATATGTATGACGGAGGAGATTTGATCACTGTTCCGTTATTTGGAGGGAGTTGTCTGGCAGTACCCCAGAAATTGTATGTTTAAATCATTTATATCATTATGTGATCTACTTTCTTACAGAGAGGTTAGTATTACACAGTTTATGTGTTGTCATAATTAATTCCTGTGGATTTTATGTTGTTTGGTAGTGGCAAAATGAATGGTACACAACGTGAAAATGATATATTATCATGTTTACGTACTGCATCCTTATAAATCATTTAACCCACCAGCACCAAGCCAATTTGATTTTGATAAGATGAAAATGTTTGTTATTGTTCCATGTCCCTATTGAAAACATTATGTAGATTCACTGTAATTAGACAAATCTATCAGAATAAACGAAAATCCCATACGATATTTGGGAAGTGTTTTCGATATTTAATATAGTACAACATATCCATGATAACTCATGATAAGATTTAGTTTTGTTTTTTACTTTTCAGATGAATGAAGAAAGGTGTGTTCATGTGATGTTTCATCCTGTCTGCATCCTTTCTGGAAGAGTTCTGTCACCGATAGTCTTTACCTGCCTTTCATCTACAACCTGATGCTGTGAATGTTAAATGAACAAGTCTTTGAACATCAGTACAGAGATATGTTGGAAACAGGAGATTGGCCAGTAACTGACTTAACACTATTTGGACCTGTCCCACCTTAAGAAATCCCCAAAAGAAAATGTATGTTTCCATTCTCATTTTATTGATAACATCTTGACAACGTTCCTTATGTTAGTTTGACGTTATTAGGATCAGATTGGCCTGTTATCATAGGAGAGCAGGTATAAAAAAGGTTATGGGCATATTTCGTCAAATCTAGCAGCTCATCTACAGCCGAGCTGAACCTGAAGAAAAGATGGTTTGACAAAAGCGTCTAAAGCAGTAAGACAAGTAGACGAGCAGCACTCCATTACAGAACAGACAAGCCACTTAGCCGACCTACAATGGCTCTCAATACTCTCCATCCTGGACTAGTGCGGAACGGGTCCATGTCTACCTCCTCACCCTCCCCACCCCCACCCCCACCTGACCTCCCTCTGGCCCCCCCACAGAGGAACCATGGTTAGGCCCACGTTGAAAGGCAACACTGCCCAGGCGTTTCATCCCCATAGTAGAATCAGTCGCTATCAGATCCCTTTCAGTACACAAGGTGGGGACAGTCATTGTGTAACGTTGCTTTACAGTCATGCATTCAACAAATGGGAAAACGAATGACGACGTTTCGCGTCGCATGGACAACATGTAAAAACAGACACCGTTTCACCTTTCGTATTTAGCCAAGGTGTTTTTCAGGTGATAGTAATGGACAGTGTCACCGATCTGACGCTTACAGCGAAGGTCGCAACAAACAACAGGATCCAGACGTTCATGTAAACATTGATTTTCTAGAATTGTCTGAACTTTAACCATAGTACCATTAGCACATCAAGAAAATGATCCGTCTTAAGAAAAGGACACTTTCACAGGACATTCTGTGAACCACACACCAGCAACACGTTCGGCCTAAATATAAAGTTATAAAGGAAACCACTTTGTTAGATGATGAAGTCCTTGAGGAGGTTCTATAAAACAGAAGACAGTGGAGCTAACGGTTGGTATTGATCTAGGTAGAAGAGATTAGGGGTGGAGGAGAGGGCAGACGGAGGGGTGGAGGAGAGGGCAGACGGAGGGGTGGAGGAGAGGGCAGACGGAGGGGTGGAGGAGAGGGCAGACGGAGGGGAGGAGGAGCGAAGAGACGTAGGGGAGAGGGATACGTCAGAGTCGGGTGGAGAGGAGAGAGAAGATGGAGGAGTGTGGTGGAGAGGACGAGAGAAAGTGGAGAAGAGTGGGATGGGGGGTGCGAGGGGGACTGTTGGGGAGGACGGCGTAAGGGAGAGGCGACGGATCAGCGATGACCCGCCCCCCCTCATCCCTCACTCATCCCCTTTCATGTTCATCTGCGCCTGCATCTTAGTAATCATCTCCTGCATGCGCCTCAGCTGCAGAGAGAGACAGAGAGAGAGAGAGAGTCAGAAAGAGAGACAGAGAGAGAGAGAGAGAGAGAGACAGAGAGAGAGAGAGAGTCAGAAAGAGAGAGAGTCAGAAATAGATAGATAGACACAAAAACAAAAACACATTCAGTGGGTTATGTGCAGTCACGCGTTACGAGAACAGCTACTTTGAACATTGATACCTAAACCTTTGGGCGGTACCTCCCTCTAGTGGTCAAGTGCGTTACAGCATGAGGAGCAGCTCATCGCTTGTCACTTCCACCTGATCTTGACCGTACCGGGATTCCAACCTGATGTCCTCTGACTCACAAACGCTACAATCGCCACTAAAAACACTGTTTTAACCAGCTACACTTCCAAACGGCTAGCTAGCTGTTCGGTGGTACGAATGGGGAGGTATTTTTTACAGAGGAGAAAGAGTTTTTGAACCCAAATTCAACGGGGTTACACACGCCCTGAGACAAGACACCCCCTGGGGTCCAACAGACCACTGCTTCCTCTCACAGCACTTCGTGTGGGCGGGCTAGGGCCCCTCTCAAACTGACACTGGTTGGTCGACTCCAGACTGGGGTCAGGCTGCAGTCACATGGTGGGACGTGGTCAGGTCCACAAAGTCAAGCTGCTTAGAGGCGGGAATGCAGGCATGCTGAGAGGGTGGGGGGGGGTAGGCTCGCGAACACACAGGTCAGGTGACGAGGAGTGGGGAGAGGGGAAGAGAGAGGGGGGGAGAGCGAGAGAGAGAGAGAGAGAGAGAGAGAGAGAGAGAGAGAGAGAGAGGAAGAGGGGGTGAATGAGAGAGAACTAGAGGGAGAGAGGAATGGAGGTGGAGAGAGTGAAAGGAACGGAGGTGGAGAGGGAGAGAGGATATATGGAATAGACCATACACACAAACTGAACACAGTGAAGTGAACACAATCCAGGTCTGCTTCAAATCTGCTTAGTGTGTCCTGTGTATTGGTTCATCTATAATCTGGAACCTTCTTGTAACTGACCTTTCCTGAGGACAAAACCAGTCAGTCAGTCAGCCGGTCAGTCAGCCAGCCCCGGACAACATTCTATACATCCCCCCCAGACTTTTCCCACCAGATAACCCAGACAGGAAATGATGATGTCACATCCTGTGCCAAGGCTTGCGTGTTGACCAACAGTCCTGACTGCACCGCGCCCCTGTACATCGCCCCCGGCAACAAAAACAGAGCCAATCCAGAGCCGTCAGGAAGTGCGGAGCAGCGTATAAGCCTGCAACAGGCCCTGCAGGCAACAGCTGGTTCCCAAGGTAAACAATGTAAAGAAAAATGGCGGACAGGGAGGGGGCTGAGAGCTATTGTGCGCGACTCCTAACGGCGTGTCAGGACTTGACTTATGGAGAGCCCTGGGGGACTGAGAAACGCTGCCTGTATGAGCTAGGGCTTCCTGAATGGGACCCTCCTCTTCCTGTCTGAGACGAGACAGGCCCGCCCCTCTTCCAGCAGGTGAATGACCACAGAAGAAGTCAGCGACTGAGTTACCACATGCAGTTAACCTGAGGCAGCGTGACGTGAATACTGTGAAGTAGGGAGTGGCGATTCAACAGCCTGTTTGCTCATAGCGAGACAGGGGACCCTGTGTGCGGCAGGGAGACAGGTATCACAGCAGGGAGACAGGGGACCCAGTATGTGGCAGGGAGACAGGTACAGGCATCTTCTCACCTCCATCTCCTTCTGCAGGAGGATCTGGTCCTTGTCCATCACATCTTCCTCAACATCCCTGCAGGACAGGAGGGGAGAGGAGAGGGGGGAGAAGAGGAGGGGAGAGAGGGAGAGAGAAGAGAGGAGGGGAGAGGGAGAAGAGAGGAGGATGGGATAGAAAGGGAGAAGAATAAAGTGATGGCAAGAGAAGACAGTTAGCGCTATGTCGTTTGAGAGACGTGTGGGTCTTTGCCTGCGTGCCTGTGTGGACAGTATCTCACCTGCCAGCTCTCTTCAGTCTCTCGGAGCGGAAGTTCTCATAGTGCAGGTCTTGGGTCACCTCCTGGAGGTCCTGCATGTGGGTGCTGCAAGACACACACAGTTCTCTCCTCAAACACTAGGAGGCAGCAAACGCCAGCTAAGATTTCACTTAGACCCTCTAAACGTAATAGTATCTTCTTTTATTTAATTACATTCATACTGTCTAAAACAATAACTACAGTTCTCTATTGACTGAAAATGATATACAGTCTTAATTAGTCTAATATTTACATAGTTCACACTCCACCCAGCTTAGTTTCACAAACAGAAGTAGAATGGAACTGGAGTCCCCTGATGCTGTAGACTAATACAGGCCCTTACCGTTGTGACTCTAAGCAAAAAACTACACTACCCACAATTCCCATCCCATGTTGCTGAGGTGACTCACACAAGCATGGTGCGCAGTTTGAGGAAGTCGTTGTGTTCGGGGTTCTCCACCTCGACCACGCCCCACGGGTACAGACGACCACGGATCTTCTTTCCTTTGACCTCGATTAGCTGGTTGGAGCCAATCACAGCAAACGGAATGCTAGCCTGAAGCGAGGGAGGGAGGGAAGGAGGAAGAGGGAGTGAGAAAGAGTGAGGAAGGAAGGGAGGGGTGTGGGAGCAGAGGAGAGGAGAGGAGACAGAGGGAGGACAGGATGACTGAGGGCACTCCCTGCTCAGGACCGGAGAGGTTGCAGAGGAAGTGGTTGGGCAGCACGGGCCGATGTTCTCCCCTCAGCCGCACTCCTGGACGGGGTCGGGCCTCACCTTCAGAACCCTGGTCTGCTCCTTAAACTCCTCATCTTCATCCGAGTCGGCATCGGGCAGCTGGTAGATCCGAATCCCATGCTCTCCGATCTCATCCAGGATCTGCAACACGCAAACCACACAGACGCCTTACTTGCAACGTTTGACCTCTGAACCCGGGCGGAGCAGCAGGTGGAGGTTGGCGCGAGGTCACTGCGGTGAAGTCCACATTAAAGACACACGCTGTCCTCCAAACCCCGCTCATCTCCCTGTCGACCGGTAGGCGCAACGCTCCGTGAGTTAGTCATAAGGCCAGTCAGAGCTACTGGGGCCCACAAGAAGGGCCCAGTAGCTCTGACCAGCCTTATTACTTTCAAATCAAAACAGGCTGGGAGGGGGAAGCACTCCACAAGGAGGTCGTCTGCGAATACCTGGTGCGGTGGTGCTGCGACGAGCCTCGGAGGTTTAATTAAAGTAGCTTTGGGGGTGGGGGTGGGGGGTTGAGAGCTGGGGGCAGGGGGGTGAAGAGGAGGGTACAGGAGTTTGAGCACAGGAGTCAGTGTGTGTGTGTGTGTGTGACGTGTGCGTACGTGCGTGAGTTTGCCCCCCCAGCACCACCCCCACCATCCCGCGTCTTTGTTCTAAGCCCCACCGGGGCAGAAACGGGCCTACAAAGGCCTTTCTTTCCCCAGAAGAATCTAAAGGACAGGCAGTATTTATTATCACTAAACATCAAAGTGTGTTTCCTTCTCCGACTTCTCGACTCACAATGCCACAAACTTCGCATCACAATGTGGCCTTTACGTAAGGCAGGCCCCCTTCCGAATAAGCGAAGCGCTTGTTTTTCCTCACTTTTGGAGGCACTTTCATGTCACATCGCGAAAGGACAGTGGGAGTGAGTCAGTCGAGAGTCTGGGAAGTGACTGCAGATTTCCCTCCAGAACAGCCTGCTGTTTCGGCTGCCCTGTTATGGCTGCCCCTTGTTTTCTTAGCCAGCTCGGCTCGCAGGGGTGTATGCGATGGGGGCGTGTATGCGGAGGAGAGGGTATTGTTAGGGACCACATCTCAAACAAACAGACCCTTAACAGACTGAGAAGAGAGCATGACATGAGACCAGGGTCCATGCTTCAGGTCTTACAATACACACACACACACACACTTTACGCAGAGACTCAGGCTACCACACACGCACACACGCACACACACACACACACACACTTTACACAGAGACTCAGGCTACCACACACACACATACTTTACGCAGAGACTCAGGCTACCACATACGCACACACGTACACCACTTTACAAGAGACCAGGCTACCACAACAACACACTTTACACAGAGACTCAGGCTAACCACACACACCACACACACTTTCACAGAGACACAGGCTACACACACACTTCACACAGAGACTGCAGGCTACCACACACACACTTCAACACAGAGCTCGGGCTACCACACACACACACTTTACATCAGAGACTCAGGCTACCAGCACACACACACACACACACACTTTACACAGAGACTCAGGCTACCACACACACACACCTCAGGCTACCAGCACACAGCACTTACACAGCAGACTCAGGCTACCATCCCACACACTCACATTGTACGCTTTACACAAAGACTCAGGCTACCCACAGACGCTTTACACAGAGACTCAGGCTACCACACACACACACAACCATACCACACATACACAGAGACTCAGGCTACCACACACACAGTCCGCTAACATAAGGCCGGATAAGCATCAGTGTGCCGACCAGAGGGTTTTGGAAAACCTTACAGGGAGAGGAAAATAAACAGATATCTCACACAATGGCAGGAACAAACACAACCACCGTCAAACAAAGAGATGGCACCACATCGGAGATGGCTCTCCAGAGACAATCAGCCACTTGTTCTCTTTGCACTCCGCTCTCCTCTCCTCCTTCCAGCACGCTGTTTTTATTGGCACACACACGTTGGCACTGGGAGGCCATTTTGATTTAATGACTATCCTGTTCCGCCTGGAGTTCCCAGTAACAGTCTCCCTCTTCCCTCCTCCCTTTCATCTCAACGCTTTCACCTCATCCCTCCCTCCTTCATGCTCCTTTCAACTCCCTCTTCTCTGCCTCCCCCCCCTCCCCCTCCTCCCCGCCTCCTCCTCTCTCTCTGTGTAATGTTATGGTTGGCGGCGCGCGTCGGGCCCGACCTATCAGGAGGTAACAAAGGCTGCCGCTCCGTGTCTCGGCGCTAATCAGGACAGGAAGTGAGAGACACACGAGAAGCATGCATAGCGTAGAGCAGAGTTTGTAAAAATGTCAATTAACAGCTCGTGACTCGTGCAATGAAGACGTCGTTGTGATGGCGTGTTTGTGGAGCGGAGGGGGGAGGAAGAGAGAGAGAGAGGGGGGGGGGTTCCAAAGACATGAGATGGAGGGGGAGGTGGGGGTGAAGAGGGGACGATAAGAGTGGAGAGGAGTGGGGTGCAGAGAGGAGAGGATAAGGGAAGGGGGGGGTGCAAGAGAGGAGGGAGGAGGAGTCTAAGAGGGGGTCAGTCGAGGAGAGCAACGGTTTAAAAAGCAAAACACAAACACAGATTAGAGGAATTACAGCACCGGCGTGGAAAACAAATACTTTCGACATCAGCAAACTCATTTCGCGGTTAAGGAAGAAATCCTGTTGTTCCAAGCCTTCCACATATAGCTCAGCTGTCAGATGGGCAGGCTCTGTAACAGCAGCTGCTGGTGTAATGGTGCTGGTGTAACCTCACCACTTTCCCCAAGACGCTGAGCCAGGGACTCAAGACCAGGGTCAGCCACTTTGGGTCTAGTCACACACACATACATACACATATACGGTCCAGTTTCTCCACATTTCCCACCTGCACCGGACCATCTGTACAGCCAAGTTTGTTTATTTGACCTGGCATTGTATGTGACTCTGTACAAAGCTGCAATTGCACCAGGGAACAATACTTGGAAGTAAAAGATTGCACTGAAGCATTCTTCACGAAGTCAACAATGTGCAGCCTAAAGACCTCACCACTGCAGAAACAATGACAAGACATCTAGACAGTGTTGAGGACCAAGGGAGGGCCGAGGTAGGAGGAGCTCAGAACTGATGCTGGGAAAACATGTACACAACCAGGCTACATAGACTAGCCCTACAAACCAGGCTACATAGACTAGTCCTACAAACCAGGCTACATAGACTAGTCCTACAAACCAGGCTACATAGACTAGCCCTACAAACCAGGCTACATAGACTAGTCCTACAAACCAAGCTACATAGACTAGTCCTACAAACCAGGCTACATAGACTAGTCCTAAAAACCAGACTATACAGACTAGCCCTACACACCAAGCTAAATAGAGCATACAGTAATGTAAAGACTACAGACAATATGCTGACTCCTTGTTCCAGGCCCCTAACTGGTTCCCACAATAAAACAGACTGAAGACTTCAGGTGTTTCCCTTAAAACCCAGAGGGCCAAATGAGTGTGTCTTGACAGGAAATGTATTTACCCTCCTCCTCACCCTGCAGGGGTCTCTGGGGCCACAGAGCCCGGATAATACCCACCCAGAGGGGGGCAGGATGGGGGAATTATACCCCCATACCGAGCACCATGTACACACACACAAGCACAGAGATGCACTGAAGCACACAAATACACACATACACACACACACACACACACACAAAGAAAAGACAAACACGCACCTCAGCGGCTAACGGACATAAGCTGGTCTCGGAAAGACAGCAGGAGATGGATGAGTGAGTGAGTGAGTGTGTGTGTGTGTGTGTGTATGTCAGTAGATGTGTGTGTGTGTGTGTGTGTCAGTAGATGTGTGTGTGTGTGTGTGTCAGTAGATGTGTGTGTGTGTGTGTCAGTAGATGTGTGTGTCAGTAGATGTGTGTGTCAGTAGATGTGTGGAGGGTGGAGCCTGTTTGGTTTCAGTGTCTTGAGCTCCTTCATCCATCCAAAGGTGGTCTCCCATCTTTCCAGTCAGCATTCCACAGCAGTTCACACAGCAGTCAGAATGCCAATTTGGAATAGACTAGTTAACCATAGGACCTCACACAAACACACACACACACACACACACACACACACACACACAGGATTAAGCGATGGTACAGTTCAGACCACCCAGCTCCTCCTCTGATCACAGCTTGGTAATAAGGTACATAAGCTAGCGTCACGCACAAGAGTGTCACAAAGGACCCATGTCAGCCGGGATCTGAAGGATTGCCATAGCATGCAGGTCTGGTCTGCTGTGTTCTGGCTCCCACAGTCCGGCACATAAGGTCAACACGCCCTAAGATGAATTGGAGAGAGCCAGGAGGCTAGAAAGGCTTGTCGGAAAGGTTAGGATCACAGGACCCTGCCCCCTGAGAGATGGTAGCAACACAGCTAAGCTAAGATACCGCGCCGATGTAGCAGTCGAGACATGGGCGAGGGCTTCGAACCCACAATCTGGGTCAAACACTCCCTGGAGTTAAACTGACTGTGTTCACACAGGGGGCAGGAATCTTATCACCACGGCTACACCTCAGGACCTAGCATGAGGTGCTCGTAGCTGGACCTAGCATACGGTGGCACAGTTCTGGTTTTCGTGCTAGCTAGCTAGCTAGCGTCGAAGGTAACAAAAAGCTAAGCCAGGAATGATAGAAACCTCTGACTGCATCTTTTTCTGCCTCCAGAGCCGTTCCATCCCCTGTTTCAACCCTAATAGAGGTCTCTGTTTACCTCAGACCAGCGCACTCTCCTTTCCCATCTGTCTGTGTGTGTGTGTGTGTGTGTGTGTGTGTGTCTGTGTGTAACACTCATTTTCTCCAGGGGGAGGGGGAAACGAGTATTTATTGTTCTAATCTGTTCAGAAGCGTAGGGTAAGACTTGGCACAATCACTGGGCAGGGGGCAGATAAATAAATAACCCCGCAGAAGCCTGCTTGTTTGAGACACTGTCAGGAAAGGGAATGTGTAGCGTAAGCACGTCCGGATACGCACACACGCATGCTGTACACATACGCACACGCGCATGCTGTACACATACGCACACACGCATGCTGTACACATACGCACACGCGCATGCTGTACACATACGCACGCCTTGAACACGCACGCATGCAACTTGGACACACACACACAAGCTTGAGCACCTGCACACATGCGCTTTCGAACAGACACGCACCGGGTTTGTTAATCAGGATGACGTCCTAGTTGCTGGACGTTTTCCCAAGACTGTTAACAAGTGCTATCCTGAGCCAGCATGAGTCCAGTGGAGGGTCATGGCTCAAACTTTTAAATCAAATCGACCCTCTCCATCACCTCACCAGCTCACACCAGCCAGCTTCCTAATGTCTACCCTTCTCTCTCTGCTAGCGTTCTGCTATCTGGGCGAGTGTGGAGCCTGTGTCTATCCACTTCTGAACTAAGTAGATGATGAAGAGCGGTGGCATGCAAAGGACGTATACAGAAGGGGACAGAGGAGAGGGAGGAGGGGGGAGAAGGGGACAGAGGAGAGGGAGCAGGGGGGAGAAGGGGGGAGGAGGGGGGAGTGGGAAAGGAGAAAGAGAAAGGAGAGAGAGAGCTGATCCAATTGTTCTTCTCCTCGGCAGTGTGAGAACACAACTGGACCAGGGTCCCCCTGGCCTCGCTGACCTCTGACCTATAGGAGGAGACCCGCAGGAGGCCACAAATCCCCCTGCAAGCGCGCACGCACACACGCACGCACACAGCATGCCAGGATGAGATGAGACACGGTAGCAGCCGTATTAATCCCACCAAAACCTGTAACCCAAGGGACGTGTGATGTGTAAACTTCACATGTACCCTCCTCCCCAGTGACTGCGCCGCTCAAACATCTACTTCAGGACTGCTCATCGATGACATCATCTCCTTGTCATCATCATGACCTCTCCTCTGTGACTGCTCTATAAGCAAGACATGTGGGACAGCCAACCCCCCTGTGTCTGGAACCCTGAAGTCATATCCGGCAAGGCTCTGTCAATTTTCTCAGAACTCCTTCCTGGTGGGGCTACATGAGTCCGAACCATACGAGGGTGACAGTACATGGGAGCCTCCTACCTAGCATGCTTTCACTTTTTGTTTTATTAGTCTCACTGTCAGCCAGAATTCCAGTCAAAACTAGTTTCTAAGTAACGAGTGTGTGTGTGTGCCCTCGCTATGTAGCCTCAGATAAGGAACGAACCAGGGCGGAGGTACTTTAAGAGTAAGCCCTGTACAGGATATGACTGCGGGGTCCAGACACAGGGGATCAGCTGTACAATCCGCCCAGCTTAGGACAACTTATGAGCTCCAGAACCATCGCCTCTCAGCATGGGACCCTTGACTTCAGAGACACAATTAAAAGAGGAGGGAGGCACAGGTGGAGATGGAGGGGGGGCACAGAAAGAGAAAGAAAGCAGTGGAAAGATAACTAAGTTGCCCAGACCTAGATACAGGGTGGGGGGGAAACGAGACAAGGGACAGTGTGTGGGACAAGTCAAGAAAGAGAGAGGAAGCAAGAGAGAGAGAGAGAAGATGAGGAAAGGGGGGGGGGCGGGAGAGAGGGGAGGGAGACCAGTAACACCAGAGGCTCGTTCTGTAGCCGATAAGGCTGAAGTATGCAGGTCCTGAAGACTGTGATTCGTCACTGGAGTAGTCCCCACACATTACAGGAAGCCTATATTGTTCTGGACAAGCTGTTTCCCCCTAATAATATACCACAAGGGCCATGAGGAGCCAAGGGAGGGGGGAGGGAATGTGGTGAGAAACAAACGAGCTAGGACCAGTGAGAAAGTGCCAAGTGAAAAAACAAATAAACTAATAAATATCGGGGTTGAACAACAATGAAGGTGATTAATCATTCCGTAGTGGCAGGCAGTCTGGCAGCTCTCTGGCAGCTTTGAATGAGCTGAGAGGAGAGACTGGGACAGTAGATAGTCCTGGTTTGTAGATAGGTAGTCCTGGTCTGTAGCTAGCTAGTCCTTTTCTGTAGCTAGCTAATCCTGGTCTGTAGCTAGCTAGTCCTGGTCTGTAGCTAGCTAGTCCTGGTCTGTTCCTAGCCAATCCTGGTCTGTAGCTAGCTAGTCCTGGTCTGAAGATAGCTAGTCCTGGTCTGCAGCTAGTTAGTCCTGGTCTGCAGCTAGTTATTCCTGGTCTGTAACTAGTTAGTCTAGAACGGTCTAGAAGAAGCTGGAAGGCAGCAAAGTCTGTTAGCACGTACAACCAATCAGACTGCATACACTGTTCTGGTCCAACTGAGCCTCACTACACCACCACAAGGCGGGGCCAACTTCATTATACTGCATCTAATTGGGTTGGAAAGATTACAAACACAGAGTAGACCTTACCAGTACTCCCTCCTGGCCATGTTCTTAGAATGCGGCCCTTTTAGGTAAACACTGCCACGCCACATCTAAATAAGGGGCTGTGTTTGGCTGTTATTACTTGGACTTCCTGTCAATAATGACCTACTCAGGGACCAGATACCATTTTCTTCCATTAAGCCATCCATGGTGTATCTGAATGCGTGTGTGTGTTTGTGTGGATGTAGCTAGTCTAGGTTGTAGCTAGTCTAGATTGTAGCAAGTCCTGGTCTGTAGCTAATCCTGGTCTGTGGCTAGCCTGGTCAGTAGCTAGTATAGGTTGTAGCGAGTATAGGTCTGTAACAAGACCCTACCAGTTGTCCTGATGGACTATGTTCCTAGAATGCGGCTGTGCCCCTATGTCACATCTAAAAATGGAGCTTTGATTGGCTGTTATTACTTGTACTTCCTGTCAATAATGACTTCTCCAGGAACCAGATACCATTAACCCCAATTAGGCCATCCACGCTCTATCTGAGGGTGTGTGTTGCTGCGTGGTAGCGTTTGGGTTTTATAATACGTGCTACTGTGCGTACGTGTGTTTGCGGGGCTCGGGGGAAACCATGGGAACCGGTCGCCCAAAGTGTACAGTAGAAGACAGCAGAGCAGGAAAGAGGTGGCGATGATGCTATCTCAGCATTCCTCCTGTCCCTCTCTCACCCCAGCCTGCCTCGCTCGTCGCTACCCACCCCGCCCCACCCCACTCCACCCCAACATCAACCCCTCGATAATACAGACCACCACCTCAGGAGTGAGGTTACCAGAGGGGAAAACTGCCGTGTATCACGCCAGGCTACGACTGAAGACTATAGCAGGAAACGCTTGCTTTGTTCATCTCAAGGACCAGTGGAACAATAATTAATTTGGGACAAGGAACCAGTCCACCCCTGGTGCCACACAGTACCACCAACCCCACCCTACCCCCATGCAGTGCCTTGGCAGGGCTGTGGTTCCCAGGCAGTGGTCAGGGTGGCTGAGCTGAACCGTCTCCAGGCAGGACACAGCTACGCTCTGGAAGGAGGCCCCTATTGTGCGGATCTTTTCACTACAGCTCCCCAACTGTCTTAGAGGTGCTATATCAGCAGTTTACACAGAGTGTGTATGTGGTGTGTATATCTGAATGTGAGTGCGTGGTGTGTGTACAAGGAGATAAAGCAAATCTACTGGTCCCTGGCTAAGCACGCACTCCGGTGCTCCAGGCCCAATCAGGCCTATCCCAGACCCAAGACAGGACTCCCAAGCTGGGGGGACAGGTCAGCGGCTCTGAGGTCTGAACGGAGGACAGGTGGGGGGTCTGGAGGAGAACACACAGACAGCAAAGGGGCGGTGGGAGGGGGGATGTCGGGGGGTTGAGGGGCTGCGGCTGAAAGAGAGGCTGGAAAAGCGAGGGAGGGAGGTTGGAGGGCGGAGAAAACGCAAGAGGGAGAGGAGATAATCAGAGAGGAGGAGGAGAAGAAAGGAGAGGAGAGAGAACAAGCTGTGTCACAGAAGCAGGAAATCCTATTTACACAGCCTCATTCTCCTTTCTGCCCAGCATGAGTTATCAGCTTAACACATCTCTCCTGGGGGGGCGTCTTTGTGTGTATGTTTGTATTGTATGTGTATTACTGTGTGTGTGTGTGTGTGTGTGTGTGTAGACCTGCTGCTTTGGAGAGATGAAAGGGAGGCCAGCCTGAGTAACCTGGCGACAGTTACAAGACAAGTGTGTGTGCGTGTGCGTGTGCGTGTGCGTGTGCGTGGGAGGGGGGAAATGGACAGCTGGATTGGATCCAGTAGGAAGCATCTGGAAGACGAGGAGACTCTCTCTCTGCCCATCTCTCGCTCGCCGTCTCTCTCTCCAGCACATCAGGAGGAGTCGCCTATTGTCTGAAATCTTGCTGCATCACCACAACCATGCATCCATTATACATTAGCCCCCCCACCCCCACCCCGGCCTCCAACGTGAGGACTCTCACACACTCACGGATGTCCGAGCTGCATATCTGGCTGCCTCTGGACCCGTGTGGTAGCACGACGACGCCCTGTGGGATTTTATTAGGACTCTATTGTTGTTCTGTTCTACTCTCTAATGATGAACAGGTCGTGGTGTATCCTGTTACCCTTGCAAGAAACCCTGACACACCAGAGAGGAACTTTATACGGTGTGTCCGTGTGAGTAGGGGGGGGGGGGACAGGAGGGGAGTCTTACCCTCCTCTTGAGACGGTCCCTCTCTTTCAGAGTCAGTGTGTCAGCCTTGGCAATGACTGGGACAATGTTCACCTTGCTGTGGATGGCCTTCATGAACTCCACGTCCAGAGGCTTCAAACTGGATGGAGGGAGAGAGGCAGGGAAAAAGACAGAGAGAGGGACAGAGAGGGTAAAGTTAGATCTGTGTGTGTGAGTGTCTGCATGTCTGTGTGTGTGAGTGTCTGCATGTCTGTGTGTGTGAGTGTCTGCATGTCTGTGTGTGTGTGTCTGCATGTCTGTGTGTGTGTGTGTCTGCATGTCTGTGTGTGTGAGTGTCTGCATGTCTGTGTGTGAGTGTCTGCATGTCTGTGTGTGTGAGTGTCTGCATGTCTGTGTGTGTGTGTGTCTGCATGTCTGTGTGTGTGTGTCTGCATGTCTGTGTGTGTGTGTCTGCATGTCTGTGTGTGTGAGTGTCTGTATGTCTGTGTGTGTGTGTGTCTGCATGTCTGTGTGTGTGTGTGTCTGCATGTCTGTGTGTGTGAGTGTCTGCATGTCTGTGTGTGTGAGTGTCTGCATGTCTGTGTGTGTGTGTGTCTACATGTCTGTGTGTGTGAGTGTCTGCATGTCTGTGTGTGTGAGTGTCTGCATGTCTGTGTGTGTGTGTCTGCATGTCTGTGTGTGTGTGTGTCTGCATGTCTGTGTGTGTGAGTGTCTGCATGTCTGTGTGTGTGTGTGTATCTGCATGTCTGTGTGTGTGTGTCTGCATGTCTGTGTGTGTGAGTGTCTGCATCTCTGTGTGTGTGTGTGTCTGCATGTCTGTGTGTGTGTGAGTCTGCATGTCTGTGTGTGTGTGTATCTGCATGTCTGTGTGTGTGTGTGTGTCTGCATGTCTGTGTGTGTGAGCGACGGCGTTCTCACCCGTGTCCGAAGGGGGATATGAAGTAGAAACAGCAGTGAACGCGGTTGTCCACAATGTGTCTACGGTTCAGTCCACTTTCATCATGCAGGTAGCGCTCAAACTGCTGGTCTATGTACTGGATGATGGTTCTGAAGCTGCGAACACGCACACACACACACACACACAGATGAGGCTAGGACAAGAGGGTGCGGATGATCGTGTTTCCCAGAACCACACACTCGTCTTTCATTTACCTCATCCCCAGACCATAATATCACTGGCCTCTAAAGCACAGTTAGAGACAAAGAGACAGAGATTAAAAAGAGAGCGAGAGTTAGAAAGAGAGAGGTAGAGGAGGAGAGAGGGTGTGGAGGGATGGGAAGAATGCCGCCAGGAGAGAGAGGGAGAGACAGAAGAGGGGGAGAGCCCCACGCAGGCATTTCTGACGAGCAACAGGAAACGGAGCCAGAGAAGGGAGGAGGAGACGAAGGAGGGAAGATGTTCAAGGCTTTTTAATCGAGCGACACGCCTCCCACCCCCGCACACCAGAGGGGAGGAGAGGGGGAGGAGAGGTGAAGCACAGGGAGTGTAGGAGAGGAAGGGAAGAGGAGGAGAAGGAGACTAGAGTGCAGGAGAAGAAGAGGTTGGGAAGCAGGGAAGGAAAGAAGGAAGGAAGGAAGGAAGGAAGGAGGAAGGAAGGAAGGAAGGAAGGAAGGAAGGAAGGAAGGAGGACGGACGGACGGACGGACGGAAGGAAGGAAGGGTCAGTACTGGAAAAGCACAATAACCGTTTATTTGAGTATCAATATTGTATGGGCCAAGCACACGCACACACACACACACACACACACACACACACACACACACACACACCAGTCCTGGCTGTTGATTGCGTCTCCGTATCCAGGGGTGTCGACCACGGTGAGGCGGAGCTTCACTCCTCGCTCCTCGATCTCCACCGTGGACGCCTCAATCTGGACTGTCCTCTCTATTTTCTCTGAGGAGGGAGGGAGAGAGAGAGGGAGGAGGATGAGGAAAGGAGGCGGCAAGAAAGAGAGGAGGGAGGGAAGGAGAAAAACATGTTTCTGCCATACAGCATCTTATTTTGGAAGCCGCAGATGTTGTACTGCATGCTCATTAAGCGATAAGCCTTGCAGAGCCCTGGTGCTGAAAACAAGCTAAACTCATCTATTAAGAGAAGGCTCTGGACAGACACGCTGGAAGAGGTTTCATAACTGCAACATCAAAACATCTTTTTTTACAGTGACTACCTCAGGAGCAGCTTAGAGAGCTAAGCCTCGCCTCAGGCCACAATAACCCTGCTCTGGCCCTACCCAGACGGTCTCCCCCCCCCACACACACACACACACACCACCACATACTGCCAAACATTGAGTACTTTACCTCCCTTTACCCTCCTTCATGTACTTTCTTACCCCCAATTATCTCTGCCTATCTATATTTAGCTACTACTACATTCATTTATACTATACCCCCTGCTTACCCTTACATACCTCCTAAATACCTTGTACATACCCCCATATACCCGTATATACTCCCTACATACCCCCACATACTTCCTACATACCACTATATACTCCCTACATACCCCCACATACTCCTATATACTCCCTACATACCTCCACATACCCGTATATACTCCCTACATACTTCCTACATACCACTATATACTCCCTACATACCCCCACATACCCCTATATACTCCTTACATACCCCTATATACTCCCTACATACCTCCACATACCCCTATATACTCCCTACATACCCCCACATACCCCTATATACTCCCTACATACCTCCACATACCCCTATATACTCCCTACATACCTCCACATACTCCCTACATACCTCCACATACCCCTATATACTCCCGTATATACTCCCTACATACTTCCTACATACCACTATATACTCCCTACATACCTCCACATACCCCTATATACTCCTTACATACCCCTATATACTCCCTACATACCCCCACATACCCCTATATACTCCTTACATACCTCCACATACCCCTATATACTCCTTACATACCTCCAAATACCCCTATATACTCCCTACATACCTCCACATACCCCTATATACTCCTTACATACCTCCACATACCCCTATATACTCCTTACATACCTCCACATACCCCTATATACTCCTTACATACCTCCACATACCCCTATATACTCCTTACATACCTCCACATACCCCTATATACTCCTTACATACCTCCACATACCCCTATATACTCCCTACATACCCCCACATACTTCCTACATACCACTATATACTCCCTACATACCTCCACATACCCGTATATACTCCCTACATACCCCCACATACCCCTATATACTCCTTACATACCCCCACATACCCCTATATACTCCCTACATACCCCCACATACCCCTATATACTCCTTACATACCTCCACATACCCCTATATACTCCTTACATACCTCCACATACCCCTATATACTCCCTACATACCTCCACATACTCCCTACATACCTCCACATACCCCTATATACTCCCTACATACCCCCACATACCCCTATATACTCCCTACATACCTCCACATACCCCTATATACTCCCTACATACCTCCACATACCCCTATATACTCCCTACATACCCCCACATATCCCTATATACTCCCTACATACCTCCACATACCCCCTGGTCCATGTAAACCCTCCCTACCAACCCAGGATGCCACATGGTGTCCTCCCTGTCTCTTGTAAACAGTTACACACATTCTCAGCATTCTGGATGCTTCAGACTGTGCAGGGGACATGGAACCAGACATGGCTCCTTTATTACAATGTGTGTGTTTGTGAAGAGTGTGTGTGTGTGTTTGTGAAGAGTGTGTGTGTGCGTGTTTGTGAACAGTGTGTGTGTGTGTGTTTGTGAATAGAGTGTGCGTGTTTATGAATAGTGCGTGCGTGTTTGTGAATAGTGTGTGAGTGTTCATGGAAATAATGTGTGTGCATGTTTGTGAATAGCGTGTGAGTGTTCATGGAAATAATGTGTGTGCATGTTTGTGTATAGTGTGAGTGTGTGTTTGTGAAGTGTGTGAGTGTTCATGGAAACAATGTGTGTGCGTGTGTCTACCTGCAGCTCCAGGTATGTATCTCTCTGGGTAAAGGTCCGTCAGAAACAGGCTGTTGATCAGAGTAGACTTGCCCAGTCCAGACTCCCCTACAGACAGACACACAGACAGACACACAGACAGACACACAGACAGACACACAGACAGGCAGAGTCAGCAGAGAGGCATGGATGATGATAGGTCAGCAGACCTTATCCTGCTGTCTTCTGATGACTTGACTCACCGACGACCATGAGGGTGAACTCAAAGCCCTTCTTCACTGACTTCCTGTGGACCTGGTTGGGGAGGTTCGCAAAGCCCACGTAGCCTGCAGCCTCTGGGAACTGAGGGGGGCCCATGCGCACAGATTCCGAAACACACACAGATTCCGAAACACACACAGATTCCGAAACACACACAGATTCCGAAACACACAAATGCACATCCATAAAAATACAAACACACACAGAAACACAGGGTTCAGTTTTTCTGTCCTGCTGTACTGTATACACAGTGAGAGTCAGATAGACCAACATGAGTCATTTCCCCCCTCTGGCCAGTGGCCATCATACAAGTTAGCATTCTCTATTGTGTATATGTGATAGTGTGTGGGTGGGTGGCTGGGCGGACCACTGTGTGTGTGTGTGTGTGTGTGTGTGTACCAATGTGTGTATATTAAGTGTGTGTGTGCACGTAGAGTATGTATGGGGGTCTATGTGTGTGTACCAATGTGTGTATACTAAGTGTGTGTGTGTGCACGTAGAGTGTGTACGGGGGTCTATGTGTGTGTGTATCAATGTGTGTATACTAAGTGTGTGTGTGCGTGCATGAAGTGTACGGGGGTCTGTGTGTGTGTGTGTTTTGATAAATGGGTTCATTAAGATCGAGATGTGGATAAAATGCCAGAAGCCATAAGGCTGTTGATGTAATAGTAGCGTTTATACAGGATATCCTCCCTCTAAGTGCATGGGCTAGGCCAGCATAGTGTGTGTGTGTGTGTGTATCTGGGGTGTTTCAGAGATAGAGGAAAAGAGGAGAAAGTAGAAAGAAAGAAAGAAAGAAAGAGAGGGAGGGAGGGACGGAGGGAGGGAGGGAGGGAGGGAGGGAGAAAGAGACAATGAGAGAGAAAAAAACAACAGGAGAAAAAGGTCCATCCCATCAGGACCCTCACAACACCACACCAGGCCGGACGACAGCTACAGTGGCTGATCTGGGGTCAGATTGGGATTCACTCACCTTCCCTTTCTCTCCAGGCTGAGACATGACGACTGATCCAGAACTTGCTGTTGGAAACAGGACAGATGATGCATCAGAACACCACTGGGAACTCTCTCTCCCTCTGCCTCTCATTCTCTCTCCCCCTGCCTCCCATTCTCTCTCCCCCTGCCTCTCATTCTCTCTCCCCCTGCCTCCCATTCTCTCTTCCCTACTTCTCATTCTCTCTCTCTCTCTCTCTCTCTCTCCCTGCCTCTTATACTCTCTCCCCCTGCCTCTCATTCTCTCTCTCCCTGCCTCTTATACTCTCTCCCTCCATCTCTCATTTTTTCTCCATCCGTCTCTCATTCTCTCCCTCCACTGACAGATTATGAGTGTGTGCACGTGTATAGGTGTGAGAGAGCGAGTAAAAAAGAGGGTACAAGGTGTGTGTATGTGTGTGTGTCAGTAAGACAGAGGGAGTGAGGATGTGTGTGTATGTGTGGCCCCGATCTAGAAGGCCCTGCAGTGGTGTTATCAGGGTCACGGCTATCTGACAGACGGGGCGATAAGGGTAAGGGGAGGCAAGTGGACCACACTGACCAGGTCAGAGAGGGCAGAACCGTTCTGCAAACCTATCTGAAGGCAGAAAGCAGAACCACCTCAGGGAAGTCTACATTCACACAATCCCTCACTGGAGATTTTACTACACGGGTCTGCAACCATCCTGCATGTGTCGATCATATGTACCCTGTATCCTTCCAGACCATACCTCTCACACACACACGCACAACCACACGTACACAGCGTGAGGTGGTGTTCCCAGTGTGGGAACCAGCATTAGCTGTAGTGGATGGAAGAGAGCGGGACCATTAGCGCCATGCTAAAAGCGCAGACAACATGACAGGAAGCAGGAAGCATAATACCCATGTAATAATGGAGGCTTAATCTACCTGCCTTCTGGGACTGATTAATACACACACACTTGCTGAACTAAATGTTGCCTTCACACAGACACTTGTGACTCTCAATGTTGCCTTCCCACACCGAGTCTAATGAACGAGCCACACGTAGGCCAAAACATGGCTATCACATTTGACCTGAAGGAGATTAAACGGTTTTAGCCTCGAGTGGAAAAATGCCACCTTAGCTAAGCCAAAGTCCCAGCATGTGAGGCGTTTGTACTTGATTTATGAGTTGGATTAATTCCATGAGAGGGCCGGGGGGGGGGGGGGGGGGTTGGCTTAAGTAAATTAACTTCTTCCTTCTTCCAATAGACCGGACCAGGGAGGGGGGTCATCATGGCTACGGCTGAGGGCTGTACATTTATGTTCTGGTTGTGAGGTGGAGAGAAACCCAGTGGGAGTCGACGCATTCACGCGCCCCTGTCACCGCGGCGATGTAGTGCTTCCTGTAACAGCGAGCGAACAAGAACAACGGCGACCGACTGCCTGGCCTGGGACCAGGCTGCTCAATCAACTGCAGATGAAAAAGAGAATCAAGTTTGGCATGAAGGCCTTCTACACACACACACGCACGCAGATTAAAAAGGAAGTTCCTGGCATGACTTGACTCTAATAAAGGTAGCCAACCGGAGGAGGGTGGGTGGGGCGGTGGTCTGTGTTTGTGGGTAGAACCATCAATAACAGACGAGATGGCCCCCACGTCTAGAACCGGGTCTGAGAATTGACAATGAAACATGGTACAATAGCCGGAACGAGAGAACCTTTCAACTGGAAGGAAACCAGTGTGGCTCTTCATAACAAAGCACACAGTTTAAAGTACAGGAAGGCCTGTTGCAATGATGGAGACAAAGCGCTACGATGGTCTGAGGTAGGAGATGCTGAGGTCGTATTACATAACTCCTGTACACTCCCAACACACACACACACACACACACACACATCCCAGCCAACTATATCCATCAGACAAGATTCATCGCTTCTTGTTTGGTTCATAACATTGAGGTCGTCTCAATCTGCACCTCAGTAGGATGACACCACTCCCAAGGTGGTCAGGTCAGAAAAAGCACTGTCCTGACCAGAACCCACCAGAGCAGTCCAGAACCCCTCGGAGCCGGTCAGACCAAACCCCCTTCAGAGCAGATCAGACTAGAACAGACTAGTCCAGAATAGACCAGACACCAAAAACAAACATTCAGACCATTACAGACCAGACCAAATGAAATCAATTCTGCCCAGACCAGACATGAATGCAGGTCATGAGGTGAGGTGGAGTGGGGGGTGGGGGGTGAGTCTGGGGTCAGCTGGAGGTCAGGAACCATACATCTGTTCTGCACCTTCTGGCCCGTTTCTAGGGGGTGGAGGATCTGATCCCAGACCAGCCTGCTGAGTCGACCAGTGGAGGGAAACAAGGAGTTTATAAACGGCCCCGCTAGCCAAGAGATACGACAGCCAAGATGGATGATAACTCTTCTATAGTGGCGCTCCGCCATGTCAGAGCTCACACACACACACACACACACACACACACACACACACACACACACACACACAATGAGGGCCTGGTGGAGAATTGTTTCCTTCTGTTATTGTGAAGTTGCCCAAAACATTTTTACAAATTATTGAACTGGAGGATGTGACACTCCGGGGTCAAGAACACATCAGGTCAGTTGTTTTAAGTGTTTCACATCAACGCCCAGAGCATTCACAAGCACACACTCTGCGTTTGCTCCAGAGCACTGATTTATTTGAATTTTGTTTTGTTGGTGTTAAGTACCTTACTGATGAGGCCTACAGTGAAACAGTACTTGACTGAATACTCTGAAGGTTTTATCTGTTTTCTCCCAGAAGCCCCATGTTTATTTCTGGAATGTGTCCACTTGGGTTGTTTGCGACAGTAGCACATACGTACACACCCCGTCAGAGAGGAAAAAATGTTCCATACCCCGCATTCAACCCCTGAATAAAATATGACGGACAAGCTATCAATAGCGGTCGTTTTTATAATATTTAGAATAATATCGTGTGTGTTATTATATGTAACACCACACTTAAGAGGGAATCATATTTTTTCACATTACCGGCCTACAATGACACTATTTCTTCCATGTCAAACTTCTGGCATGCAACAGTTGGTCTTCCGAAGAGGTTGTTATGATCTGTTTATCTCAACCCCCAAAAAGTTTACTAATGTCTCTGTCTGACTGCTATTGAAAAAAGCGATTGTTAACGACCATTCAAAACTTACCTGAGTGCCACTTTATGTCAAATAAAGAAGAATGGATTTGTTTCTCCCTCGTCTGTCTATCCAAGACCAAGGAAGGAAGTCCCGGAAACAAAGTAGAACTCCACCTTCATCCTTGACGCTCGTTTGTTGTCGCAGGCGGGGCTTAGTGTCACTGTTGCCATTACGGCTCAAATTAAGAGGACGCTAACCATGCATTTGCATCCGCTGTGTGATCCAATATGACCGCTCGTGTTTGACAGTTTCTCCCGAAGCAGACATGGTTGCTATTCCTTCATAGTCTAGACATGCAGGGCGGGATTAGACATAATTAGACACTGTAAGAAACGTTGAACATATTATGGGTTGAACACAAATGGCGCTAAAAGGCAATGTTTTCATAAAAGTCAAATAAAACGATAGGACACCCTTCTCAAACACGGCAAATAAACTTGGCAAATGTAGATTTTTTTAAACGTATTTACATTTTATTGTTTCAATAATTGTAAACACGTTGTATAGTTTTTAATACCATGAGACTTACAATCTGCTAGCCCGATATGGTGTAGGGGGTGGAGGTATAGTGCACTTCATTACACTCTGACTTTGTATGTAATTGACTTTGACATTTTCTTACTGAAAAACAAGTCTATCGTCGGCCCCTCTCCCCTGCTCGGCTCCCCGTCCAGCCTTACTCACGCCACATAACTGTTCACACACACAATTCGCACTGGACCGCTTTGTTCATTCTCGTCCAAATTCCCTGCCCTCTCATTGGTGCTTTGAGGATGCGATGGCAACCGATTGGGTGAAAGTTTTTCCTCCGGCGTTAACACTTGTAGAGCTTCCCCCTCCTTCCCCTCAACCCTCCCTCCCTCCCTCCCACCGTCCCAGAACCCCCATCCCATTGATATCCATGCACCAGCACTATTCTTCCAGTTGTTTGTACAATCCGTCAGTCGGTTAACAAAGCGAGCAGAACCTGTATCCACTTCTTCGTCCGCGAGAGTGATGTGCGAATAACAGACTACCACGTTTTTGTACAGCTACAAGTCTAGAAGAGAATCAACTGTTTGTTTTACACACAGGAGGGAACTTTTTGCCCACGTTCTTACACTACCTTTATTTTGAGAAGAAGCGAAGATGGTTTCGGCCGGACTGGAGATCTTGGGGCTGGCGCTTTGCGTCTGTGGGTCGCTTCTAGTGATGGTGGCGTGCGGGCTGCCTATGTGGAAGGTGACCGCCTTCATCGAGGCCAACATTGTGGTGTCACAGACCATCTGGGACGGCCTGTGGATGTCCTGCGTGGTGCAGAGCACGGGCCAGATGCAGTGCAAGGTGCATGACTCCATCCTCGCGCTCACCCACGACCTGCAGGCGGCTCGGGCGCTCACCGTCATCTCGTCGGTGCTGGGTGTGTTGGGGCTCATGGTTGTGATCGCCGGGGCACAGTGCACCAACTGCATCCGCGATGAGAACGTCAAGGCCCGGGTGGTGAACGCCGGAGGGGTCGTCTATATCATTAGTGGACTGTTTGTTCTGGTGCCTCTCTGCTGGATGGCCAACAACATCATCTCCGACTTTTACAACCCACAGCTGCTCTCGTCCCAGAAAAGGGAGATCGGGGCGGCTCTCTACATCGGCTGGGCGGCCACGGCGCTGCTATTGATCGGGGGCTCGCTTCTTTGCTGCTCCTGTCCGTCTAGCAGTAACACGGGCTACTCGGTCAAATACGCACCACCGACAAAACGGGCCACACCGAACGGAGACTACGATAAACGGAATTATGTGTAGCTGTTTTGGATCTCTTACCTGCTGGGCGACTACAGACTGTGCGTAATTGTGGTTTGTAGTTTTGAAAGAACTCCTTTTTTCAAAGAAAAGTTTTGTTTTGTTTTGTTTGCACCGTCTTTTTTTGACTCTGAACTTTGAAATCAATTGAAGTACACTGCCTGCGCCACACTGGCCTTTGTAAACATTGTCCACCAGCCTATTCATTCATCTGTTCGGTCTCCGCAGAACTAACGGGTATGGAGACTAAATACTGTCTGTTTTTGACCGTTACAAGAAAGCGGCGTGTTTGTTGGAGCTTATCTGTAGTTGTACGAAAGTCTTTTTTTTTCTTGAATCAAATCGAAGTTATTTGCATTTCGAAATGTCTAGCATCGTCAGAAGTTTAAATCGGCAAAAAGTCACTGGTTAGGTGCAGTCTAGATTGTGCGAAGGCGCAGCATAGGGGGTTGTTGAGGACATCAATAATAATTCAGTAATTCTGCGGAGTTTGTCCTTGACAAGAGCTCCACAAATTTGTGGAATCTCACCCGAACCCCGGGTTGAGAACAAATACAGTTCCCTAAAAAAAAAGCGCATTAAAAGACGCCAAAATACGCGCAAAATTCCAGCAGTGTTGCAGTCTAATGTTGGCAGCATCCGTCAAAAAGTTGAGAGGCTTCACACCTGTTCTACAGACCCAGGCTCTTTCAGGAATGACTAAGATTTTCTTCAGTTTTCCAAATATTCTTTGAGTGCCTGCGTACTTTTTTATTTTTGGGGATCTACGTAGACAGTGCTGTATGTTTTGGCTTTTGTTTTTCTAGAAGTTCGATGTGTAGGAGTAAACTGCTGTTAAACTCGTTTGGATTTTTGGTGAATGTTTGATGTTATAATTCATATTTGTATTTGATGCAATATTCTTACTTTATTTTTACGTCAATTTGTTACACTGAGATTAAACTGACTATGCGGTCTCAAACCTGATCAAGCGTAGTGTTTTATTTTTGAATCACGTTATTGAATAGGCCTTTACTCCAACCACGGTCAAAAAGTCACAGAATGACCGAGTACATGGGTGTTTGGATAATATTTGCAGACATGCGCACAGAATCTGCACTGCCAGAAGCTCGCGGTTCCCAGCGCAGATGCTCTAACCCCCACGGAGGGAGAAAGTATTTTGACGAACCATAGAAATCCAGATGACAATGCCCATTCAGCGACAGTGGGGCTCCGCTGTTCAGCACACAATACCACCACCACCACCACCACCCCCCCAACCCCCCCTCCCCCTTTCAAATCAGCTCTCCCCTCAGTCGCGATGTGATGTAGGCGTCCAAATCGGGGGGCAAGGGAGAATTTCGGGAAACGTCCCGCAAGTCATTCCTTTATCTCCCCTTCCCGCCTTTGCACTGAATTAGAATGGTTGTTTGTTGGAAAATTGAGGCTGCTTGGAAATTGTGTGAGGGGGGCATGGGTTAAATTAACTAAACTATTTGTATTTGTGGGGAAATAAATGTAACATTTACCCGGCCATTTCAGATGGCATAATTCATCACAACTGTTTAAGGCTTAGAGTGGATTTCCAAAGCTTACATACTTTCACAAAAAACTCTTAGTGGGTCATATGCCCAACTTACAAATATTAATTCTACTGGCTGGTCACCATAGTTACATATGGGCTCAGCAGCTCTGAACAGGATTTTGAGGATACATTATTACTGGAGGTAAAGTGACTGTAAGTGTGTTTACTAAAACATCGTTTTTTGTTGTATTGTGTTCCATCTCGGATGGATCCCCTGTGTGCTCCAGTACATAGTGCTGCTCAGGACCAGACGAGGGGCCTGGGTGAGGCTGGACTGGACGGGCCTGAGCAGGGCTGAGAGATGGGAGATGGGATGGGCTAGTCTGGAGGGTGAGGCTACTCTGGTTTAGTGTGGTCTGGTACGGTCCAGTGTGGTCTATCCTGAGGGTGAGGCTGACTCTGGTCTGGTTTGAGTGGAGGCAGGGCTGACTGGTCCAGTCTGGGTGGAGGCAGGGCTGACTGGTCCAGTCTGGGTGGAGGCAGGGCTGACTGGTCCAGTCTGGGTGGAGGCAGGGCTAACTGGTCCGGTCTGGGTGGAGGCAGGGCTGACTGGTGCGGTCTGGGTGGAGGTAGGGCTGACTGGTCCAGTCTGGGTGGAGGTAGGGCTGACTGGTCCAGTCTGGGTGGAGGCAGGGCTGACTGGTCCAGTCTGGGTGGAGGCAGGGCTGACTCCGGTGCTGTTTCTGTGGATTGTTGGTTCCAGTCTCTTGTCACTGCACTCAGTGTGACAAAACTGGGGGGCAAGGGGTGTGTGGTTAAGAATGTGTGTGTGTGAGCGTGGGGGTGGGGGACGCACCTTTAAAAAAGACCCTCATTCTAAAAAGAAAAGAGGCAAACAGGGCTGACAACGTCACTCAATAGACTCTCACCATGGCAACCAGTCAAAACCTGCGGTTGCCCCAGTGACAGGGCCCTATAATGTGGCGGTATGGATGAGACTAATAAAGGCCCCCAGCCAGCAGACATTCCAACACACACACACACACACACACACACACACACACACACACACACACACACACACACACACACACACACAAACACACCCTGTAGTGTGAAGAGAGGATTTACTGGTCTGATTCAGCAGTTGTCGGCAGTGAAGTCTACTTAAGTGGAAAAAACCACATTTGTTTCAATGTGTTGCATTGATGTGCCTTCCGAATGTTGCCAGAACGAAAACCAACACTATCAGTCCAAGAGACAGGACTGATAAAGAGATGGAATAGTTTTCAACATTGGCTCAGACGATTTATTATTTGTTCTCAGCCTGTTTTGATCCTGTCAGGATGTGTCCATTACATCATTGCGGTAGTTGTGTGTGCGTGTGTGTGTGTGCGCGCGTGTGTTTGGGTCAGGTCAGGTCAGGTTGGGAGTTTGGGTCAGGGGTCGTCAGCTCTCATGGCTTGACCTTTGAACCCTGACCCTGGTCTGAGTTCCATAAAGTCGGAAGTCATTCCTAGGCACATAATGATGTCATGTGTCAGGGAAGTGTGCAACCCAGAGCATAGACCCTCATACCAGCTGACTTGCTGTCACGCTTATTTCCCCCAGTCTCTCTCTCACTCTCTCTTGCTCCCTCTCTCTCCCTTTTTATCTCTCTTACTCTCTCAATCTCGGTCTCTCTTTGTATCCCTCTCTGAATCTCTCTCTCTCCCCCTCTCTCTCTCTCTCTCCCTCCTACCTTCCCTCTCTCTCTCTCTCTCTCTCTCCCTCTCTCTCTCTCTGCAGCTCTCTGTATCCTTCCCACCCTGAGCTCTTAATACCCCCCTCCCCCTCCCCCCCACTCACCTTGGAAGCAGCTTCTGGCAGGTGTCTGTTAGGAGGCGAGGTGGGGATCAGGGGAGGAGAGCGGTGTGAGTGTTCCCATTAAAATGAAGCACGATGTTTATCCCAGGGAGTACTACATGAAGGAGGCGCGGGGCGCGGCCTGGCTCAAGACTGAACGCTTCACTTATCACCGTCAGGGAAGGTACTTCGAACTGTTTATCGTGGAGAACAAACTGGCTCGCACACTCGTCCTCGCACACACACACACACACAGACGCACGCACAAACACACAACGACACACGCTCAGTGAAGACAAAGGCCTGACTGGCAGCTCTCTGCTGAGATGAGGAGGAGAACCTAGAGTTAGAGGAATGTCCAGAGAGATCAGAGCACATTGCTGATTTAACATGGATTTCACAGCTTACGAGCTATTGCTGTCTCTGTTCCTCTCTCTCTCTCTCTCTCTCTGTCTCTCTCTCTCTCTCTCTCTCTCTCTCTCTCTCTCTCTGTCTCTCTCCCTCTCTCTCTCTCTCGCTCGCTCCCTCTCTCGCTCCCTTTCTCTCCCTCTCTCCCCCCCTCTCTCCCTTTCTCTCTCTCCCTTTCTCTCTCTCTCTCTCTCTCCCTTTGTCTCTCTCTCTCCCTCCCTCTTCCCTCTCTCTCTCTCGCTCTCACCCCCTCTCTCCCTCTCTATCTCCTCTCCGTCCCTCTCTCTCTCCCCCTCTCTCTCTCTCCCTCTCTCTCTCTCTTTCTCTCTCTCTCTCTCATTTGCTCCCTGCCCTCCCTGCCTCTCTTAGTGTCTCTCTGTAACAGAGTTAGTTACAGGTTTAGTTACATAGTTAGGGTTAGTAACATAGTTACATGATTAGTTACAGAGATAGTTACAGGGTTACCTTCAGAGTTAGTAAGAGAGTTCATGACAGAGTTAGTTACAGAGTTACCAACAGAGTTCGGTACAGAGTTAGTTACAGGGATAGTTACAGAGTTAGTAAGAGAGTACAGAGTTCGGTCTCAGAGGACCTTGGTGGTCTTGAGCTGCAGATGTCTGCTATAAACATCAGCTGTGGAGACACAGCTTTTACAAAGGAAACAGTAATCAGCAACACACAAACAAACAATATAAACACAAGCACTTACCCAGACACTCACACATGCGTTTACACCCGTACACACCTACACCCAAACACACATACACCCACGCGTACACGCTGTTAGCATGGGTGCACACACACAGGATCCGGTGGCTCAATTAGTGCATTGTTTTGACACTAATTGTGTCTTGCAGGAAATTCTGTGGTGCTATTCTGAGCTACTGAGTTGCACAGAGAGCAGGTCTGACGAGAGACGCTCACCCTGGCAATAACAGTCTTCCACGGATTTCCATGACTTCCATGTTTTCCACGGACTCAAGTTTCCGCCTGCAAGCGCAACCAGGACGCAGGCCTGGCGCCGGATTCAGCGAGGGGGTCCCCGTACACGCGTGCCTGCGTTCGGGTACCTGGCAGAGGGTCTCACCTGCCGCCTCAGAGCAGGACAGGGTCTCTGCTGTTGCCTCCTGGGCTGCCGGACTCAATAACAGGGATCAATGTTGACCATCGTGTCACACCAAGACCCCCCCCCCCTTTTGAGTGGGGTGTACCAGTATGTGTCTGTGCGTGTCCACACCAGTCCCTTGAAAAGTGCGCGCGTCCATCACATCGTATGAGCGTGCATGTCTACACCGCTGTTTCGGCATGTTTGGGTGTGGATTGCGTTATTTGTGCGTGCGAGCGTGTGTGCGAGCGCGCGCGGAGGAAAGAGTGCGTTTGCATGTGAACGTGCGCTTGACCAGGTGGGCGCGCGCACGTGTGCGTGCGTCAGAGAGTGCGTGGGGGGGGGGGGAGGGCGTTTGTCTGCGAACGCGCGTTTGAGTGTGCGCGCTCGTGTGAGTGAGCGAACTGTGACACAGCGACAAGCGGAGAGAGTCAGCTGTGAGCCTTTGTCTCCGGTCCGTCCTGTACGGCTAATCCCATCTGGAATCTGGGGCCGTTGGAGACGGAGGGAGGGAGCGCCGTGGACGTGACTTTAAAAGGAAAGACGGAGAGAGGTGGACCGAAGGAGGAAGGGGATGGAGGAGGGGAGAGGAGAAGACTTAAGAAGCCAGGATGAGGAAAGAGAACGAAAATAGCCGGACATGCGTGGAGGGAGAAGAGCGCTTCGATGAAGAGAGCAAAAAAAAAAACCCAGAGAGAAGCAAGGAGGGGCGGAGGCAGGTTGTGAATAAGGAGTCTGAGGAGTGATGACTGCGTCACATGACCACACAGAGAACGCTGGTCATGTGCGGTCACTTCCTGGTCACTTCCTGATTCATTTCCGGCATCTTCCAAAACAGTAGAAGATGGTGGCGGTGCCACTAGATGGCCATCAACCCCACGGACGTTTACGGTTACCCAGCAATGAGTCACTGTTCAGTCGATCGTTTCAAAGTGCGGGAATTGAAAGGAAAGCGTACAGACAGTGACACACACAGTCTTGTTTTGTCAGGATCTAAGCAGCTTATCAGAAGTCCAGCGAAGAAAAGGCAACATGAGAGTGGGAGGCCCTCATGTCCAACACACACACACACACACACACACAAGCACTCTCCCTCCTACTCGTACATGTGTGTGTAGTGTAACTCGGTGAGTGTGCTTGGCTATGTTTGCCTGTGTGACCGTGTGCACGTGTGTATATGTATCCTTGGTGTATGTGTGGTTGTGTGCTTGTGTATTGTGTATGTGTGTGGGTGTGTGGTTGTGTGCTTGTGTATTGTGTATGTGTGTGGGTGTGTGGGTGTGTGCTTGTGTATTGTGTATGTGTGTGGGTGTGTGCCCTGCATTCCACCAGGGTAAAGCAGCGTAAAGGCCAGTGGCCCCACACCGCTGGAGGTGGAGGAGGGGATGGAGGGATGGAGAGGTGGAGGGAGGGAGAGGTGGAGGGAGGGAGAGGTGGAGGGAGGGAGGGAGCAGAGCAGTGATGTGGGGGGAAGCGGCTGAAGAGACCAAATGAGAGGATGAAGTGGAAAGAGTAATGGAGAGAGAGAGAGAGAGATCGGGAGAAAGAGAGATCAAGGAAGAGAGAGAGGAAGAGAGAGAGAGAAGGAGAAAGATGGAGAGGGAGAGAGAGAGAGAGGGAAAGAGAGGGAGAGCGGTGAAGGAAGAGAGAGAGGAAGAGAGAGAGAAGGAGAGAAAGAAAGAGAGAGAGAAAAACCCACTCTGTTGGTAAACATTCATTTGGACTCGGTCCATCTCTCATCTGTAGGTTATAACCCAGCCCCACCCTGTAATTGCATTGCATGTGTTTGTGTGCATGCGTTTGTGTACGTTAGTGTGTGTATTTATGTATGCGTGTGTGTGCATGCGTTTGTGTACGTTAGTGTGTGTATTTATGTATTTATGTGGGTGCGAGTGTTTGCGTGTGTCTGAATGGTTGTTCGAGCAGAGGATATGGAAGCATCTAGAAGGTTAAATCTAGGCAAGTACAGCAGTTGTCAGTGTGAGTTCAACGTATAGTTCTCTGCTTGGCTCTTAACAGTGCATAACGGATGTAAATGTACCAGACTCAGTATATTCAAATGAACAGTCCAATAGCGTCCAATACAGCCTGACAGTTCTCTCTACCTGACTGCCATCCTAAAACACTGGGGTCAGTTTGGAAGGGCAGGGATCTCATCCTGGGTCAGTCTGTCAGAGCAGGGGCCTGATCCTGGGTCAGTCAGTAAGAGTAGGGGCCTGGTCCTGGGTCAGTCAATAAGAGCAGGGGGCTGGTCCTGGGTCAGTCAGTAAAAAGCAGGGGCCTGGTCCTGGGTCAGTCAATAAGAGCAGGGGGCTGGTCCTGGGTCAGTCGGTAAAAAGCAGGGGCCTGGTTCTGGGTCAGTCTGTCAGAGCAGAGGCCTGGTTCTGGGTCAGTCTGTCAGAGCAGGGGCCTGGTTCTGGGTCAGTCTGTCAGAGCAGGGGCCTGGTTCTGGGTCAGTCTGTCAGAGCAGGGGCCTGATCCTGGGTCAGTCCGAGAGGGCAGTAGCAGCAATGTGTTGGTAAACAGACCCTATTCTGACGTGACCATGTGCTGCTGGACATTCCAGCCGCAGGAAACAGGATGGACATTCTCATTAGAGCACAGAGCAATAAAAATGAGGAATGACGCACACACGCTGAAGCACACAGCCACACACACACAACCTAATACACCCACCTGACCATGCAATTGTGTTTACAATGCATGGATATACACACACACGCACAAACATCTGTGATTTTACCTACCCCCCTGATATTCAGGGCGATCCGGCGCCTTCCACGTTTTGATAATCTCCGTGACGACCAGGCCAGCCTATCCTGCGAACCAACACCCACCTAACACCCTGTCTGCACGGCGGGTCGTGACCTCATTCTGATTCGAGCACGATAAGAGCCCCAGTCACTCAGCAGAGGAGCGGCCCTCACCCCCACCCTCCTGTCCCTCACCCCCCACCCTCCTGGCCCTCACCCCCACCCTTCTGTCCCCCACCCTCCTGGCCCTCACCCCCACCGTTCTGTCCCCCATGCTGACTGGATGAAGCCCAGGGATGGGGGGAGGCAGGGGGGGGGGAGGAGGTCTGCACGTGTGTTCTGCTGTGTGGCCCAGTTCAGGGGCTGCTGTCGGAGTGAACTTTGGCCCAGAAAGGACGAGACAGCATCCAGGAAGGACCTCGCTATTGTTGCATCTTGAACTGAACTTTGTGTTACTTTGAACCCACAAATCCAGTCAGCGAGTGTCTTCATAGGTGTCTTCTACCATTGGAAATCGGAATTGTTGAATTGTTAGAAATCGTCACACAATCATCTATACATTTCTAGACTCTCTGGATTTCATTCAAGTGGAACACAACCGCACACTACAACACCCAGAATTCCCCTCTCGTCCCCCTTCCATGGAGGGACAGAACCCGGAGAGAAAATGACAAAAAAGCCAGGTCAATACAAAGTCATTTATTATAGATATATGGACACTAACACTCAAAAGACAAAGCACACTATTTACACGGGGCTAAAAGTTTCAAAAACGGGCACGCGTTCAGGAAACGGCTGTACAATATGCACAGGGCACAGAGTGGCGGTGGGCTCCATGGAGTGGCGGTGGGCTCCACGGAGTGGCGGTGGGCTCCACGGAGTGGCGGTGGGCTCCACGGAGTGGCGGTGGGCTCCATGGAGTGGCGGTGGGCTCCACGGAGTGGCGGTGGGCTCCACCGAGCGCGTCCTTGTCCGCCCAGGAGGCTCCCTGCCGTGCTCACGACAGCAGGGTGACGAGCGCGTCCAGGAACTTGCTCCGGTCCTCCGTCTTCAGCTCTATGACTGGAGGTGCACAGAGGCAGAGAGAGAGAGGTAGGGAGAGAGAGGCAGAGAGAGGCAGAGAGAGAGAGAGAGAGAGTGGGACAGAGAGAGAGAGGTAGAGAGGCAGAGAGAGAGAGGCAGAGAGAGAGAGAGAGAGAGTGGGGCAGAGAGAGAGTGGGGCAGAGAGAGAGAGTGGGGCAGAGAGAGAGAGTGGGGCAGAGAGAGAGTGGGGCAGAGAAAGAGTGGGGCAGAGAGAGAGTGGGGCAGAGAGAGAGTGGGGCAGAGAGAGAGAGAGAGGCAGAGGTCACCACACAAACACTGAACTTTGACCATTTCCAATCTCCCCCATACAATGTGATGATCTCAGACGAACGTGCAGACTACATGACAGCCCCCGGCCAGGAGTATGACTGGGTGTTAAGCCCCACATCGCTCGAGAAATCCAGCGGCTTGACCATCGGACGTGTCACGCGCGCCCCCTAGTGCTCAAAGTCAGAACAGGCGGCGCAGAGTCGCAAGGTCGGCGGGACGTCCCCCCCCCCCGCTGAGGACTTACTGGACGTGTCGAAGTGGTCGTGTAACGTTCTGGAGCTCGTGCTCTCTGCGGCCTTCTCGAACGCCCTGCCGAAGAAACTACAGGAGAGAGAGAGGGAGGAGGGAGGGGGTGAGAGAGGAAAAGAAAGAGATGAGGGAGAAGAGGGGAAAAAGGGTGAGTGAGACGACCAAAAGTAGCCTGGTTTAAGCGCACGGCTAGCAGAACGGTCCCAGCAGCAGACAGATGGGAAGCGGCGTCTCCTCACTTCTTCTTGTCGGAGGTCTCTGACTCGGGGGGGATGCCCAGCACGATGACGGTGCCCTGCTCCGCCTTCAGGGGCGCCGCGATGATGAGAGGAAGCAGCTTACAGCGCTTGTTCCTGGTCTGGGGAGGAGACGGAAGAACAACACCAGGGGGAGGCGTTAGAGACGGGGAACCGCAGGGGGCGCCTCGCTCTGGTCGTTCACCTGTCGATCGCACCGCAGTTACTCTGTGTTTGGGAGGGATGAAGATGGCTGGAAGGATGTGGCCGGGGGATGGATGTCTAGCCTGCGTGTGTGTGTGTGTGTGTGTGAGAGAATAAGAGGGGTACGACTCACAGAACGGACGAAGGCTTTAAGCAGATACTTGCAGAGCAGAGTTAGGGCCATCGGCTTGGAGAACAGCTTAACGTCAGGTGTCCCCTGCACACACAGACATAAAAAAACTTGACCACAATATCTACTTCTTTCTCACACACACACATCTTTCTCACACACACCGTTCTCTTTCTCTCTCTCACACACACACACACCTCCATGAGGTAGCAGTAGAGGAAGGGCCCCTGGGACAGGATGAGGTTGGTGCAGATGCAGCTGGCCACAGTCTGCTGGATGGCCATCATCTTCCTCTTCGCCTGCTCTATACCCAGACGGAGCTCCTCCAGGTGGCTCCTGCAGGGGGGAGAGGGACAGGGGAGGGAGGTAAGGGAGGGAGAGAGGTGAGGGAGAGAGGTAAGGGAGAGAGAAAGAGAGAGAGGTGAGGGAAAGAGAGAGGTCAGTGAGAGAGAAAGAGAGGTGAGGGAGAGAGAGGTGAGGGAGAGAGAGGTGAGGGAGAGTGTGGGCTCTTGATGTTCTCTGTGTGTGTGTGTGTGTGTGTGTGTGTACCTAGAGAGACAGTCCAGGGCTTTGATGAAGTTGTCCCCGGCCCCTTGTTCTGGCTCTGGGCTCTCCAGCAGGGCGGCAGCAGCGTGCACCATGTCGCTGGCCAGGAAGCGGTTCTTAAAACCAAAATGGACGCCAAACGTCTGGATCCGGATGTCCTTCATGCTGGTGGAGAGGAAGGAGGAATGACAGAAGGGCGGGGGGGGGGAGACGAGACAGAGAGAACGATAAAGAAGAAGGTTAAGCTCCACCCAGACAGGATCCTGGCTGGTCTCTGCCCCCCGCGCTCTACCGAAGACTCCTACCCGTATTTGTTGGAGGACTCTTCTATGACGTCTCGCAGGTTCTCCTTGATGGACATGTCCATGGAGTGGAACTTCTGACGCACCTGCTTTAGAGGAAGCCTGGAAGTAGGGGGGAGGAGGAGGAAGAAGATAGAGCGAGGGAGGAAGTGGGAGGAAGTAGGAGGAAGTAGGAGGAGGGTGAGTCACATCTCACCACACTATTCCAGCTGGTCAACAACATGATAGAACTAACCATTCCTCCCCCCACTAGCCCACCCCACACCACCCTAGCTCCAACACTGTTTCTACCCCACGCAGCCCCACCCTGGGGGTAGGTACCACTCCCCCCTGTCCTACCCCATGTCAGCCAGGAACTCCTGCAGCTTCTTCTGGCCGTGCATGGACCACAGCTTGAAGCTGCACGAGGTGTAGCAAGAGTTACAGATGCTCTCGTAGAGCGACCAGTGCTGGTAGAGCGTCAGGCGCAGGCTGGGACCAGGGGTCAAGGGGCTCAAAGGTGAAGTCGAGAGAGAGAGAGACGCACACAGGGAGAGAGAGCGAGGGAGAGATGGTTTGGAAGAAGGACAAGGCGTTTGCGTCAAAGAGACAAGAGAGTAGAGTCAGAAAAAGACAGTGGAGTCAGAGAGACGAGAGCCAGGGAGAGTTGAAGTAGTCAGAGAGACGAGAGCCAGGGAGAGTAGAAGTAGTCAGAGAGAATGGAGCAGCAGAGTAGAGGCAGTGAGAGAGAGAGTAGAGTAGAGGCAGTGATAGAGAGAGTAGAGGAAGTGAGAGAGAGAGAGTAAAGGCAGTGATAGAGAGAGTAGAGGCAGTGAGAGAGAGAGAGTAGAGGCAGTGAGAGAGTGTAAAGACAGTGAGAGAGCGGAGGGTTCGAGGGTTCACTGTGAAGGATACTCGTACTCGAAGGAGATCCTCATGCAGTCGATGGAGAGGGAGTTGTCCTCGTCCTCGTTCCGGTGGTTGTGACGAGACACGTGGCGCTGCAGGGTGGCGATGTCTGTCACATACTTCATACTGGACACACAGGAACACGTGTCAGGGCCGCGCGCGTGTGTGTGTGTGTGTGTGTGTGTGTGTGTGTGTGTGTGTGTGTGTGTGTGTAAGAACACCATGTGTTCCAGTGCAGCAGAGTAGTCAGAGGCTCTTACTGAGTGATTTTATCGTGAATCCACTGGTCTGTCAGTCCAATGATGGCCCACCTAGAGGACAGACAGACAGAACTGTAACCAGCACACCACACACACCACCAGCCCTGGGATCTCTAGACCAGTGGCTCACAGGCCCCCTCAAACTGGCTCCTGTCTACAGCCATACTCTTTGCTCCATAACCCCCTAACCCTGTGTTCTGCTCCCCCTCCCCCCTTAGAAGTGGGACCCCAGAGTTGGGTGCTTACCACAGCATGTCCTTGGTGTCCTTGGTCAGCACCCAGCCCAGCTCGAAGATCACCATGGCAGCCTGTGAGACAGCAGAGAGTTAGCGGCGCTCTGGTACGCGGTCTCAGGGTTCAGTCTAACGACGCACGCGGGGAGATAAGCCAGGCTTCGGTCGGTTTCTTTCCCTTGCTTGACGGGACGAGCCGACGCGGCGGAGAGACAGGAGGTCAAAAGGTTAAAACAGAGCCCACTCACCGAGGTGCCGTGATATTCATACTGCTCGTAGTCAAACAGGATCTCTCGCCTGGGGGGGACGGGGACGACAGTGAGCATGGGAGGGAGAACACCAAACAAGCAAGGTCATCATCAACAACAACAACAAGGATGACAGGACTGCACAGGCTGCCCTCTAATCCAGAAACCAAAATGGCCGCCGCACGAGAGCGGATTGCCGACTCATCCCACCTGCGAGCCTCCCACTCTCGCTTCGCCCTCTGGCGCTCGATCCTCCGCTCCACAGCTCCCTCGTCGAACCGCCTCCGTTTCCCGGACGGCTCGGAGCCTGCTTCGCTCTCGTTCCCGGAGTCCTCGCCGGCGCCGCCCTCCTGGTCGTCCTCCTCCTCGTCCTCGCGGAAGATGTCGTCGTACGACGGCACGTCCAGGTCATCGTCCTGCTTGATCAGCAGCTTCACCTGCGGGGACGAGGACGGTGGGGAAGACGTCTTTAAGGGTGGACGACGACGGACGGCCCTTTCCGCAGGTCCAGAGCCCCCAAGCGACCGTGACCCCGCCCCCCGCTAATGACCTGGGCGTCGTTGTAGACGTTGACCACGTCCACGGGTCGGTGCGTGTCGCAGACGAAGAAGACGGAGTCTTCGTCGGGCTGCAGCGTCTCCAGCAGGTCCACGTTGGCGCCGCAGTTGATCAGGACGAAATAACGGAACTGGGGGAAACGGAGAGGGGATAGTTTACTGGCTGCGGCGATCCCCTTTACGTAGCCTCACCCTGGAACTAGCCTGTTGCGTCAAATTCAAAACATCTCTGGCATCGTGCCAGGAGTCCCGACTACGACCTAAACGCACCACCGACATGTGGAGCGACGGCCAGCCGATCACAACATCAGAAATGGGAGACTAGTATGGGGAAGAGAAGGATAAATATGTAACATATTCAATCAGGATGCAGAGAGGAGGTTCTGGGTGATGATGATAGCTCACCTGCTCCTTGTGCTCCACGAAGGCTGTGCACAAGTCCTGCCAACCTGACACAGGCACCAAGGTGTACTGCACCTGGTCGCACTGAAACAGCGCCTGTGGAACACACGGAAGATGGAACGGTCATTAAGTCATTTAAAGCTCTCGGTGACACCGGCCTTATAAACGTCCATAGCGAAAAGCGGTGTTAGTGTGGAAATATTAGCAGGTCTGTATTTGTCTTATCTTTTGCCGCTGGACTGCAGAACTAAGCATTTAGTCTGACTTTAACGTTACTTTACGCGGCGTGCAGTTCATTAATGACTTGTGACGTTTAAGTCCACTGTTTATCCACTTCAACAAACGTCAGCTACCGAATTGCAACGAAAGACAATGTCAATTAACGAGGTTCGCATTACCTGCAGTATCTTACAGGCGCACAGGGCATCGATGTCCGACGCGACCAAGAGTGCGACTCTCTGGAAGAACAGATATGATCATAAAGTTAATTAACGTACAAAACGTGGACTTAGAAAACCACGACTGACACAGCTGTTAGCTAGTCAGCCGCACATGCAAACTCTATGCTTGTCCTTGTTGGAAACAAAGTACGCTGACCTGGTTGACAACAACATCGTAGAACTCTTTTTTAATGTCCGTCACGAACATTATGGATTTACAGGACTGTTGAGCAGAAACGAAAAAAACAATAACAACTTTTGTATACTGTACTTTAGGCAAGCTGGCTAACTACTTCGTTTGGCGACCGACCTTTTTGTTGCGTCTATTTCCTTATTAGAAATACGGCGCCAAATTCAGACTTTGCAACAACCAATGACGCTGTTAGGAAGTGACCAATGAACGTCAAGGAACCAGTGAGAGGGTTAACCCTTTAGGGCCTAAAGGGTTAAGGGTTAACCCTCTCACTGGTTCCTTGAAATAGCCTAAAGTTTAGGCTATTTAGGCTTTAAGTTTAGTCTAAAGGTCCTTTCGGTCCGTTTAAATATTAAATTATTTTAAAACCACACACCAATTGCTCATACTTCTATAATAAATACCTACGACTTAATTACCCATGTTTACCAAGACAAACACGTCGATGACGGACACATGATGTGTAATTGACAAGAAGGTAACCGTGTGAGGTCATTTTTATTAAGAAATCTCAGGTTCGCCAAGAAATCCGGAATAACATACACATTTAGGAGAACGTCTACCGAAGCAGATGCGAGTCTTCTGCAAGCCAACATACAAAAGAGAAGAACATCCTCAGGTCAAAGTGACCGGAAGAATCATGTATACAGTATCACACTCCTCCACAGTAGAGAACCAAGCAGAGAATTGCCAAGGAAGGCTAGTTCTGCTAGTGGCTGACTGCGGACCACGTTTTAAAAAGACTTTATTATCAGTTTCAACAGAGAAGCAGTAAGTCAACAGACATGAGGTATCTAGCAACTCATTAATCCTACAAGAGACTACTGACATATCCTGTCTGTTCTGCGTGAAGGAAAATGACAGGTATGCTAAATGTCAAGTGCATTCCTGCCTGTGCTTCCCAACTTCACATAATTAGAAGACATTTATCATACAAATGTTGAAATACTCTTATAAATATGACTTATTGAATAAACTAAATACAATTAATCTGCGAAAAGATTATTTTCTCCCCCCCTTCACCCTCTCATTCCAGCCAGACAAATTCCATTTCAGAGGCCGTTTCACACAATTGGCTTGGCCAGACACAACCCCACCCCAGACACACTGTGTTGCCAGGCAACACTTCACCAAGAAAAAAAAAAAGTATGACATGAAACCACATAAGTATATATATAGAAAAGCCTATCATCACAAGCTTTGACAACAAACTGTAATAGCTGTTAACCCTACAGGATGATCAGAAATATTGAAGACGGTCGTCATGATCCGAACTTCCAAAGCTACCCCTTGTTGAAGATGATCTGCGTTCCACAGGAGAGGATGTTTGGCACACGTCTACAGTATCTGTGTGAACAGCTTTCATGCAGTGACTCAGGTCAGAGGTCCAATAAGTGAAGAGGATGGCGTCATAAGCTTCAGCTGATTGGACGGGATCCCACCTCGGCCTGAGGACAGTTGCCGGGGGAACGCTCCGTTCAGGCTGCCCCTTCCGGCGAAACGAACGGAGGCGTCCCTCGCACGGGCCAACTCAAGAGCCGAATCAAGCTGACGTTGCCTTGTGATATGTACCACTAGAACCACTGACACAGTTGGAGGGAAGAAAAAAAAAAAAAGGAATAAACTTGAAGGCGAGTCGAGTCCACGCAGAACCGAGGAACGTCCTGCTTAGAAATACGATAAATAGATCCTAAAGGTGAGAAGCCCTGATTGACCAGTTAAGTGCTGTAGTAACCTGCATGCCAACAGGACCTCAGGTCGTACCAGGGTCAGCGCTGGGAGTCTTAGCACCACATACCAGCGGCTTATAAACCTGGACACCGCTGCAGTAATCAGTGATCTGGTAACACCGGACTGGTGAGCTATGCAGCGCTGATAAGATGAGCAGGTGAGAGCTTGATAAGTCCGTGTCAAGCGTAATCCATCACTTCGTGGTTTCTCTGGGCACGTGTGTGTGAGTGTGTGCGAACGTGTGTGTGTGTGTGTGTGTGTGTGTGAGTGAGTGGCTCAGTGTTGAAACTCCCATCAGGACTCGGGGCCGAGCGAAGCAGAGAGGCGGGCGATCAAAAGCGGTTTCGTCCGGGTGAAATGTTCCCCGGGAGGAAGAGGAGGATTCTGGGAGCTGCTGGATGTCTGTCACCAGCAGCAGGAAGCACCTTCAGTGGGTGTGGTGAGGACCAAGGCAGCTGTGGACCAGGGCAGCTGTAGACCAGGGCAGCTGTAGACCAGGGCAGCTGTAGACCAGGGCAGGTGTAGACCAGGGCAGCTGTAGACCAGGGCGACTTTAGACCAGGGCAGATGTGGACAAGGGCATGTGTGGATCGGGGCAGGTGTGGACCAGGGCAGGTGTGGACCAGGGCAGGTGTGGACCAGGGTGGCAGCGCTACAGGGGGAGTATGTAGTTGGAGTTGGCCAGCTTGCGTTCCTGCTTGGAGGGCAAGGCCTCTCGGTGGCGCAATGGCCGGTGGCAGTCTGGATCCTGCAGGGAAGGGTAGTGCTGTCTGTAGCAAAGCCAGGAGAACAGCATGCCCAGGGCTGAGCCCACCAGCACATCTGCACAGAGGAGAGAGGGAGGGGGTGACGGAGGTGAGAGAGAGGACACACACCCACGCCACCATGCTGTCACGAGCAACACACACACCACATCCACCCACCAAACACGCACCCAATCACAAGCAATGCACAGGCCCGCACAATTGCAAGCTGTGGACGAGCCCAGTTGTCCTGGTCCTCACCTTGCCAGTGGTGCTTGTAGTCGCAGGTCCGGGAGAGGGCGATCAGCACGGCCAGCAGCAGGGGGCTGAGGAAGGCACACAGGCGCCAGGCTTGGCCACGCCCCGCTGGGCTGAAGCAACGCAGCTTCCCGCCCACGTACAGAGCTGTGAAGCCCAGGCCTGCGAAGGCAACTGGGGGGACAAGGGGTTAGAGGGAGAGGGGAGAGAGGGGAAGAGGAGAGAAAAGTAGGGGGGGGGCAGTGATGGGTGAGAGGTTGGAGGGCGATGAGGGGGGAGGAAAGGGAGGGAGAACCGTTGATGAAGAGGAGGAAGAGGGGAAGAGAGAGGTGGGGCGTGGAGCGGGGCAAATAGGAGAAAGGGGGGGGCAATGGTGGAGGAATCAAAAGACGGAAGGAGACAGGAGAGAGGATAGACAGAAAGGAGCCAGGGTGAATACAAATGTGATTGAGAATGGGCAGTGAAGGGTGAGAACAAGAGATGGAAAGAGAGAGAGAGAGAGAGAGAGAGAGAGAGGGAGGGAGAGAGAGAATCAGAAAGAAGAGAGCGTCAGCAACACGCACAGAATACAACAAGCCTGCGGCTGAAACCCAACTCAGCTACCAGCCAGCCTTGATGTTCACTTAGAAACCAGGATTATATAACCAGGGACTATGGAGGAGACTCAGGAGAAACCAGAAACAGCCAATCACAGAGTCTCTTACAGGAGGAGTGTCCACTGGGGAAGCTCTTCCTGCCTTCGATGACCACTTCCGGGTCACCGCTGCAGTGCAGTTCCTGGTTCATCAGTCCATCTGGGAAGCAGCGATAGAAGAAGTCTGGTCTGGGTCTAGAGCAGGAACGTACACAAACACGCGTGCACGCAGGCGTTACATCCGGCATTGAAACCACAAACATTTGCACAAACAGTTTGCACGCCTCTCTTGAGATAACTCACCTGCCCACAGTCAGCTTGATGGCGTTGGTGACCACGCCATTCAACACCAGGGTTAGACTCACCGCTGGGAAACACAGGAAGACGACTGCTAATCTCTAACCCACACCAGTCCAGCACATCCCACTTCCTGTATTTCCTTTAACAGCCATCTGCATGTCCTAGTTCTACTGTTTATCATAGCAAGCCTGTTTACAACCAGTCTGTGCAGCGTCTGATCAGAATAGCCGGTGCTTAACCAGTTCAACAGGACGGCTTGTGGGTGCAACTGCAGATCGAGCGCAGTCACGCACTTGAGGATTGCATAGTTAACCGGCAGGGTGCATCACAGGCACTGTGAGGTATCAACAGTGAAGGCAAACCACTCGGCGTGTCAGGGCAGGCCCTTACCCAGAGACCCCTCCCTCACATCCCCTCGCTCCGCCTTCCCCAGGACGACAAACAGCAGGATCACCAGGATCGGGGTGAAGCACGCCACGCCCTGATTGGACAAGAGAACACAGGTCGCAGCCATTGTCAGTGGAGTTGATCGGTTGGAGGTGGCAGGGTGTCGTGGTGCGTTGTGTTCGATATACATTCGCTGTCCGCGCGTTGGAGAAGGAGAGATCTACTTTTTGAGAGGACGATAGCCTAGATTGATAGTGAACTAGGGAACTATGTCAGCATTTGTTACATAACTAGACACCAGATATAAGGTGGTCATAGTCCTACTCCACGCAGGCACTTAATAAATGCAGACACACAATCGTGACACGTACAGAAACACAAACACACCACAGGCAATACTCACAAACATGAGAGAGGTGGGAACATGATCTTTCTCCACCGGGTGGAACTTGTACAGCCACATTTCTTCTGGTTGAATCTGACGGTGGAAGGGTGGAAGCTGCTCTGTCACTCTAACACACGCACGCACAAACATTCACGGGTATACACACACACACACGCCGGCAGGTCAGATTAGATCACCAAAACTTCCACGGAAAATAAAAGGATGCAGGGAACCAGAAACCATGTAATACTAACAGGAAGACCACCAGTAGAGCAAGTCTAACAGACAACTCCGACAGCAGGATATTCCTCTTCATGTCGCCGCTCAACGTGTTGTCCAGGTCAGGCACTTGACTGGGCTCGACTCGGCACCGCTCCGGTTCAGACCACCGGCATCTTCTCCTAAGCTTGGAGAGAGAGGAACGCTTTTCTTCAGTTGACGCGGATGAATTCAACACAGAAACCCACTGCTACTTACAGCTTCAAGACTGACGGTGTGAATTTGTAGTCTCGTTTCGGATCTTTTACCATTTGAAGAGACCGGTGAGAAAATGCCGGTAGACTACACCCCTCAGAGCTGGAGCGTAGTCGACCTCAGTCGATAGAAGTGATGAACAAATGTACTAACTAGATACACTGATTGATAGGACAACCCCTATCAATGCGCCAACCTGACAGTCCTAGCATTGCTGCTGTACAGTACGTAGCATGGGCAACACTGGAAGCTCGGAGCTAGGCTAAGCGAGGTCTAGCTACATCTGCAAAGCTAGCTATTAGCTAGTTAGCAACACATCTGGCTATTTCCGCAGGGGATCACTCGGTGACAGTGCCGTATACTTACTTGCAGCACTAACCTCAAACTCCCAGCAGCGTATTTTTCCACATATTATCGGAGGTCCGAACTATTGACTGACGTGGCTCGGCCCTCGAAGTTGCATTCGCTTTTAATCCAATAAAAATGACTGATGTTTAACCCCACTGCAGGATGCAAGGATGCCCGGAGCCTAGGAACGAAAGCTTTGTTGCGTTCGGAGAGGAAAGGGGCCACGTCACGTCATTGGAGGCGCCACCTGGTGGGTGATATGAGTACTGCTCGAAGCCGGTTTATTGGCGCATCTTATCTCAAAAGATAAGCTTCATGACTTTAAATATACTCGAGATAAAAATGGCGTATAGTTTGTGTTGTATTACTTCCACAGGTTTCATTCCAGATGGGGAAAGTATTGAATTGCATAATGGAATTGTGAAAGCAGTCAAATTGAGAGCAGGACAAGCAGAAACGGAGACATATTCACTGAGACAGAGTACAGTTTTATTAAGTAAAATTTCAGGCATGTTTAGACTCCTGCAACTCCACCTCCTTCAGAATGAAAAAAGACAGAATCAATAATAATTTTCAAATAAAAAGACAGTCATGTACAAAAAGAGTGTTGTCCCAACAGTCACACACATTTACAAGCTCAATGTACAAGCAACAGCACGCCACAGTTAACATAAGATCCTATGCAAGTTCAATGCAAACTATGTACAAGTCTTCGACGTAACTTAATTATAACACAGTTATAACTGGTGCTTCGTGTTCATCCACTGTAATGGAAGCAACATCGAGATATTGATAGGACGGCAGGCAGAAACGACAGGGCCGAGTAACCACAAGAGGGGGGGATATGTAACTATGGCAATGGGTTCCTTTTCATAATTTCCTCAAACTGTGATAAAGAACGCTCTACCTGTCGGTTCAAAACAGTAAGGGGTCAGCGGTAACAATTAACGTTTATTTGCACAAAAAACCAAGGAGACTCCGTCTTATAAGTTACCGTTTCAGTCCCTTTAGTTGAGAAACACTATACTTCTTCCTGTCTGTGGCCACAGCACAACGCGCTGGAGCAGCGCGGATAAAACACTGGAACTGTGAGACTGATTAATAACATCGCGTCACAGTCGCCGACCTCTTCACGTGGAAGGAGCGGAGGAAGGAAGTGACATCACATCAAGTCACACCGGTGAAAAAGGTAGAGGGGAAAAAAAAGGCGCATTAGGAAACGTCTGTGCAATAGCGGAAAGAAAATAGAATTTCCTCAAAAGTTATAATACCAACATGTAACAGTTTCAACACAAACTTATGGATATACTGTAGATATAACACTATATTGATAAAAAAAAGAATTCACCAGAGTTCAGTGTCATGGGATCTTTCACACAGTTTCTGTCTGAAGGAGCGAGAGTAGGACTGTGTTTAGGTTCAGGTTTGGAATGGTCACTTAGTGTGTGTTAGCGAAGGCTTAGCGATCAGTCCACCAATAGCTATGAACCAAAACATGGATATCTTAACAACCACCTCCAAATTACAGATACCTTGTTGTAATAATCATTCATGTAGTATAAAAAAAATACACCAATAAATAAAAATAAAAATTGATTATAAAAGAAAAAGGAGGGAGACAAAAAAAAAATCATTCAAGTTTAAAAAGTTTAACATGCAAATCGTACACAGATGACAAGGTGACCTAAACCCACCTCAAAGGATGAGATGTGTCAACTGAAGTGGTTTGAAGCTGCTCTAGCTCTCCTCTCTACCAGCACACTGTTCCAGATTCCCTGACCCGACAATTTTGGCAGGTTTTAGGGCCAGAGTCTGCAGACTCCATGAAAAGACATTTCAAAAAGGACATGATTGCTATTGGAGTCAGTCATTGGGGCAGTCTGTTGCATTACAGTATCGTCTGCCTCCTGCTTGATTGGCACCGTCCGACTGTTTTATCGAGTGTTCATCCAGATGTAATCTGCAGTCATCTAAGATGAGACTGGATTTCAACAAAAGGCTTCTTTTTTTTTTTTTTTGAAGGGCACACGTATATAACACTAAACAGCCAAACGTACCAGAGAGAGAGTTCAAACAAGTTAGCAAAACAAACAAACTCTTCGAAGAGGGTTTCACGCTGACAAGGCAGAACCCCTGACCTGCGTTCCACAGGTTCAACATACAGGAAGTCACAACTGAGTCATTCTGACAAATGAGGAGCAGCCCGAGGAATCATTACACCAATAGGAAAAAGAAAAGAAAAAATGTATACGACGACTACATAGAGATTAACAAAGTTTAAAGCTCCCTATAATATTTTTGTTGTTGTTGATAAATTCTATTTCACGTAATACTTTAGGAAGGGAGGGTAACTTTCCTACAGCTGTGTTTGAAACAGACGACCTAGTATAAAATATGATGTGATAATAATTACAAAATCAGATCTTTTAAGATGAAAGCTTAAAAACACTGTACATCAGACAAGTTCTGTAGCAGATCTGTACATTACACAGAAGTTCTGGGTTAACACGATGTACTGCAGTTGTAAATAGAAAAGATCCAAGAGTGGTACCGTGGGGGTGACACTGTAAGGAGTGACTCTGGTCTATCGTGTTAATGGGGTGGGTGACTGGGTTTGGATACCTGGGATGAACTGTGCGTCGGAAACGTCCGAGTGGTTCTCCAGAGTCACCCTCGAAAAAGATATTTGGACAAAGTCGTTCCACGTGAGAGCGGAGAAGTTACAACACGGTTAAAATGGCTGCCAACGTCACTACAGAGAAGAGGTATTCATTTTCAAACATGTACACGGTCATATTCATGTTCGGTTATGTACACACACGACACGTTATGTGGAGACGAGCGAAGCTTTTTTTTGTCTTTTTTTTCTTTTCGTTAAAACCATGAGCCGTGAAAGTGCTTCAGAGAAGAGTCAGCGTAAACAACACGTGTGGTGCACAGTAGCCTAGGCAACGCATAATCACTGACAGGAACTGCATCGTGGGGGGGGACGGAGGACACGCCGCGCCTTGGGGGCCCGGCCGCTACGACGTAGCGAGGCCTTGGAACCGTAGCGGCGGTGAGAGCGCGGCTCGGCCTGTCCCGCCGAACGGAACGGCGACGGCTCCTCCCCCACATAAACATCTTCATAATACTTGAGAGGAGAGTTCGAGAGGGTGAGGCAGTTCTCTCCTCTGCGGCCAAACGAACCCCACCCCCCTCCCCCTCCAGACTCTTAGTAGTTTACAATAAGCCACATCTGTACACATGGGGGAGGAGGGGGGGGGGAGGAGGGGAGGGGTCTAGCGAGACTTGTCGATACGGAGAGCGTGTCGCCGAGCGCCGTGCCCGCCCGCTCGCTCTCGTAGGCAGGGCCAGGGCCGCTGGATAACCAGAAGAAAAAAAAAGAAAACGACAGCAAAAGAACCCAACCAGATGGCTGGCCGCGCCCTGAGCGGACCTGTCTGTAAACATGAACAAACACGCGGGTATCGACGTCCCCCCCCCGTACTCGGCAGTACTGCGTTCTCCAAAAACATTGTCCGAGCAGGTCATAATGTAGTGTGTGTGGTCCTGAAATAATTGCACTACTCCAACTCCCTGTGCCCCGCCCCCCCCCACCCCTCATGAAAATAGAGATGGACCCACGGTTAGGTGGACTGGTGATCGCTAGAGTGTAAGGTCGTCCGTTGTAGGTCACAGTTTCCAAACTGTGTACAGGCAGTGTGTGTATGCAGGTGTGTGTGCAGGTGTGTGTGCCTGACCCCAGCTCACAGGAAGTAAAACTAAAAAGCAGCATTGAGGTGAGTTTTGGCTCAGCCCCCTTGGGAGGAAATGGGAGGAGCTTCACAGACTTCTGGGGGCGGCCCCCCCCCCCCATCTCCCGTCCGTCCGTCCGTCTGTTCCATCTCCTCTCATCCAGAAACTCAGGGCAGCTGCACCTGTACAATGTCGATACACAGACGTCTGTATCCGTCCATGCGTCTAGCCACTGGCAGTGCCAGCTTGGAGTGCTGGCTGTTGATGTTTGTTTGTTTTTGTCCCGAGTTAAAATATCCAATCAAACGGCCGTAATGGTCTACATGTGTTGGCCACAACCTTCTGAGGACCAATCACATGCCAGTAAGAACAGTGTACTTCCTGGGAGAGGGGGTTGGGGAGGGGGGGTGTACTGGGGGTGCAGTGTCACTCTCTGGCCAGCAGTGGGGGGTCTTCCTCCGGGTCTGCCGGCTCCTCTTTCACCCTGATGGGGCTGGAAGGGCTGGAGGGGCTCAGGGCTGGGTGCTGGGCAGCTTGAGTGTGGTGGGGGGCGGAGCCCAGGGGGCTGAGAGGGCTGTGATTGGAGCAGCAGAGGCGCCCGTCCAGAGGGGAAGGGGCGAGGGCGCCGCCCTCGTGGTCACGGCAGAAGGAGCGCGGGCAGAACTCGCAGAGGGACGAGGCCGGGAGGCCGCACATGCTGCAATCGTGCCACGGACACTCCCAGCGACCTGGAGGGAGGAGAGAGGGGGGAGAGAGAGAGAGGGAGAGAGGAAGAAAGAGAGGGAGAGAGAGGGGGGAGAGAAAGAGAGAGAGGGAGAGAGGAAGAAAGAGAGGGAGAGAGAGGGGGGAGAGAGAGAGGGAGAGAGGAAGAGAGGGAGAGAGAGAGGGGGAAAGAGAGAGAGGGAGAGACAGACAGAGGCAGACATAGGGAGAGAGAGGGACAGACAGAGAGAGAGAGAGACAGGGAGAGAGACATAGGGAGAGAGAGAGGGAGAGAGAGAGAGAGAGGCAGACAGAGGGAGGGAGTGAGAGAGAGAGGGAGAGAGAGAGGGCAGACAGAGGGAGGGAGTGAGAGAGAGAGGGAGAGAGAGAGGCAAACAGAGGGAGGGAGAGAGAGAGAGGCAGATGTATGATGAGGGCTTCCCAAGAGAGGACTCCAACACTAAACTCATCCTTCCCCACACTGTGTATCCTACCATAGGGGGGCTTTGTGAGGTTGAGGCAGAGCAGGTGGTAGGCTTTGGGACAGTCCTTCCTGTCACACATGACCAGCTCCCCTCCCTCCCCACACAGGAAGCAGCAGTACTCATGTGTGTGTTTGCCTTCCGGACGCAGCTTCCTCTTCTTGGGCTTCAGCTTGGCGTTCCTCGCCTTCTCCTCCTTCTCCATTACCACGGCACTCTGAGACAGACAGACACATAGACAGACAGACACACAGACAGACAAACACACACACACACACACACACACAAATAATCAGGAAAATAAATAAAAGCACTTCAAATGGTAGAGATGCACGATACACAGATCTGGTGTCATAATGATGTCATAAGTAAGTGGTTGTGTCAAAACATGGATTTGCTGTAATAAAGCGCTCATAGTCATGTTGCAATGCTGTCATAAAGGAGTTGTGATGTCATACTGGTCTTGCAATTGTGACGGTGTCACAAATATGCAACAGTCGCACTGTCACAACACTGTCGCAGACACATGTGATGGCACATCACAAAGTGTCAGTGCCATCAGAAGCGTGTCACAGCACTGTCCCAGTTCTGTCACGCTGATGTCACCGTCCTGTCACACAGCAGTGGCGTTGCCATGGCGCGGTGTGAGAGAGCGCGGGCGTGGCCCCCCCTACCGTAGGCCGGACCCCCAGGAAGCCGGAGCAGTTGTCGGCTCCGCAGTGGCAGGACGTCCTCCGGTTCCCCACGCAGTCCAGGTTATAGTTGAAGGTCAGCTCGGAGCCTGCCGACAGAGGGATGGTCACATGACCAGCTGGCATCTTTACGAGACTAACCCACCTGACCCCCCCCCCCCCTCCTCTTTAGAGGATCCCCAACAACCCAACGTTCTTCCTCCCCACCAATGAAATGATAGTTGTCTGTTTGTCAAGAGCAGTGTGTGTGTGTTCACGTGTGAGAGAGTGAGGATGTGTGTGTGAGACAGACAGAGAGCGAGTGTGTGTGACAGTGTATGTGCAGGACAGACAGAGAGCGAGAGCAAGTGTGTGTGACAGTGTATGTGCGGGACAGACAGAGAGCGAGAGCGAGTGTGTGTGACAGTGTATGTGCGGGACAGACAGAGAGCGAGAGCGAGTGTGTGTGACAGTGTAAGTGCGGGACAGACAGAGAGCGAGAGCGAGTATGTGTGACAGTGTATGTGCGGGACAGACAGAGAGAGCGAGTGTGTGTGACAGTGTATGTGCGGGACAGACAGACAGAGAGAGCGAGTGTGTGTGACAGTGTATGTGCGGGACAGACAGACAGAGAGAGCGAGTATGTGTGTGACAGTGTATGTGCGGGACAGACAGACAGAGAGAGCGAGTATGTGTGTGACAGTGTATGCTTGCACTCACCAGCCTCAATGTCACAGAGGGTGAAGAGTCCGATCCGGAAGTCTCCGTTGACCGTCCACTTCTGAGTCTCACAGTTGGGACTGCAGCAGTGGTTGATGAAGCGAGACGAGTTTCCTTTGGGCCCGGCATCGATCACACGGTCCTGGACCGCGCACACACACAGGATATGCTTTATTTATCAAGGAGGATGGGGTTGGAGGGGTGGAAAGTTGGGATACGCTGATTGAGCGCAGAAGGTCTGTCGTGTTCCTGCGTTACCTTGGTGAGAGTGAGCATGTAGAAGTTGGTCACATGGTTCTCATGGGCAAGTTTGATTCGCTGTTGGCACTCCTCCGAATCGATCACCTCCCCCACGTACTCGGTCACAAAGTCTCCCTGGGGGGAGGGGGGGGGAGAACGTTACAAACACACCCTGGATGTTGTGGACCAGGCTGAAATCTAGGACAGCGAGAGCAGGACAAAACTCCCCCGCAGAGAGCGCGCGATGGAGAATTCCAGGAAGCGGAATGAAACGGAGTGCCTGATTGGTCCTTACCTTGCGGAGGGCCTGGTTGGTCCTTAGCCCCCAGCCACGCCCCTCTGTCTTAATGACCTCTGTCTCAGCATAGAGGCGCTTAGAGAAGCACTGGTTCTCACAGTTGTCCCCTGCCGGACATATCTGTACACACGCACACACACGCACACACGCAAGGATGACAGAGAAGACAAGTTTTACACAGTGAACGGAGTCCAATTGTGTTGACACACAGACGGACACAGAGAGCTGCATCCACACAAACAGAGAGAGCTACAGCCACACAAACAGAGAGAGCTGCATCCACACAAACAGAGAGAGCTACATCCACACAAACAAAGAGAGCTGCATCCACACAAACAGAGAGAGACACATCCACACAAACAGAGAGAGCTGCATCCACACAAACAGAGAGAGACACATCCACACAAACAGAGAGAGCTACATCCACACAAACAGAGAGAGCTACATCCACACAAACAGAGAGAGCTACATCCACACAAACAGAGAGAGACACATCCACACAAAGAGAGAGACACATCCACACAAACAGAGAGAGCTACATCCACACAAACAGAGAGAGACACATCCACACAAACAGAGAGAGACACATCCGCACAAACAGAGAGAGCTACATCCACACAAACAGAGAGAGACACATCCACACAAACAGAGAGAGACACATCCACACAAACAGAGAGAGCTACATTCACACAAACATACAGAGACACATTCACACAAACAGACAGAGACACATCCACACAAACAGACAGAGACACATCCACACAAAGAGAGAGAGCTACATCCACACATCCACACAAACAGAGAGAGCTACATCCACACAAACAGAGAAAGCTACATCCACACAAACAGAGAGAGAGACACACACCTGTGGATGGCACTCGTACTGCAGCATGCGGTTGAGACACTGCGAGTCTTGACTGCAGGGGCGCTCGTCCGTGGGCTTGCAGTTGCATCGTGGGATTTCCGACAGGTCGGCCATGTGCACCTGCACCCTCCCCACTGGCTTGTTGGACTGACACACACACACACACACACACATATATAAATCAATACCAGTTACTAGACCAGAGAGAACATGTGTGTGTGTGAGAGCGAGCGCGGTTACCTTGATGAACTTGTAAGGGGGAGGTTTGCGTGAGTTGCGTTCCTGCTCCAGAGCCTCCCTGCTCTCCCTCTGGGCCTTGAGCTCCTGGAACCTCCGGGCCGCTTCCTCCAGAGCTGCGCCCACACACACACACACACACGCACACACATACATACACACACAATGCTGAAGACAGAAGTCCGTACTCCACCCCAAATCCCTACCGCAGCCATGTTCAGAGAGGGGGGGGGGTCTGTCTCCAGGACGACGGCCCCCCTGCGCGCCGCCCAGCCTCACCTTTCTTGAAGGTCTTGTTGACGTTGATCTGACCCGTCACAAAGTTCTTGTCGTTCTCCACGTAGGGGAACACCCGGCCCTGGTGGATCCAGTAGTAGTCATGGGAACCAAAGAAGAAGACGGGGAAGTCTCCGATGTCGTGGCGGAGCGCCTGGATGTTGGAGGGGACCAGGCGGGGGTTACAGATCTCTGAAGGCCACCACCTGGGGGGGGGAGAGAGAGAGAGAGAAAGAGAGGGGAAGGGTTACAGATCTCTAATGGGGGGAGAGCAGGGACGCAGGAAAACCAAGAGAGGGAGAGTAGAGAGGGTAGGAGAGAGGGGGAACTGAGGGGGTGGGTGGGTGGGGGGGAGCATCGGTCACCTGTAGTTGCCCAGCTTGACCCAGACGATCTGCTTGTAGTGGGGCTTCCTCCCCGCGCTGCAGTCGGCGCAAGACCACGCCCCCTCCGCCAGCTCCGCCTCCAGACACTCGGGGTGGACCGACGCAGGGCACGAGTCACAGCACAGCAGCTTTCCTCCTGCACGGGTGTGTGGCGCGTGTGTGTGGGGGGGGGGGGTGTGGCGCGTGTGTGGGGGGTGTAAGGAAGGGTGTGAGAGGAGAGAGGTGTGTGTTTGCGTGCGTGTGAGAGAAAGTGTGGAGAGTGTGTGAGGGTGAGACGGGATGTTGAGGGAGATGCGTGTGTGTGTGTGTGTGTGTGTGGAGAAAGAAACAGCCCTGGGTTAGATACTGCATGTCAACATTCAGCTTTCCTCTGAACTCTTGCCTGCAGCCTCTGCTGCACTTAAGGTGGTCTGATTAACGTGACTCTCTTAAGTGGGACTGAAGGAACGAAACTGTCCCATAAAGCCAATATAGGTTTCAAAATGCATCGACAGGAGGTCTGAAAGCAAGGTTCACAGTGACTCGACAACACAGCCAGCACGCGCACGCGCACACGCACGCACACACACGCACCACAATGTCGTTATCAAGACCACCAAAATGGCACACAGGCAAAGCTGAGATGGTGTCTGCTTTCAGGATTGTGACCTTTCCCCTCCGCGACCCCGGCCTGACCTGTGTGCGCACAGGTGAATAATCTCATTTCCAGTAGGGGTCTTTTGGCCGATCGCAGAGAGAGCCACCTTGTGACGGTAGTGGATCAGTCTTGCCTGTGTTCCAGAAAGGCCCCACGACTCAATCTGAATGGTGTTTCAGCTCTCTGTAAACATGGGAGGCTTCTATCCAAGGCAGGGGGGGGGTCGCACAGGGGAAAGGTCACACAAGCAGCTCAGAGTGGAGGGCCAGACAGCAAATGAGAGCCGATTATTTGATCGATCAGGTCATTCCAGCCAATAGCAGAACTTAGGAGGGGGGGAGGGGGGGAAGAGGTACAGTGGCAGACGGACAGACAATGCGGCCAATCAACAAGTAGACATACTCAGGGAGGTGAAGCTGGAAGAACTGTCCACCCCAGTATCACTGTCGAACCCCCTCCCCCTCCCCCCATCGCCAAAAAGTACTGCCCTCACACTGGAAGTAGAATCAAACAAGACCCCCTAGCAGCAACAAGCCCTACACCAATGCAAACAAATACTCCAGAATAACCAAAAAGAAATACATGTCAATCCCAAACTAGCCAACAGAGGGCAGCGCACAATGTCGGTTTGCGATCGACTGGCAGGCGAGCGCGTGCCATGTCTCTGTGCTGGGGTAGTCTCTGGGTGTGGCCTGGGGGGTAGGGGGTGGGGTGGTCAGCAGGGGGGCCTGCCCAGCCTGCTGTTTGTCTGACAGGCTGGTAGCAGCCAGGCAGCACGGCCTTCGCCCTCTCAACCGCCCACCCACCCCCCCTCCCCCCAACCCCCTGTGTTAGAGGCAGAAGACGGAGTTAGCTTGCAAGCCATCAGCCTGGAGACATGAAGAACAGGGGGGGGGGGGGGGGGGGAGGGAGGGGCAGACCAAACTCAGGCACAAGCACGGACACACACACACGCTCCCACACACACACACACACACACACACACACACACACACCACTGGGAGGGGGAGGGGGGGGAGAGATAAAACTGTTCCATTACCTTTCCCAACAGTCTTTTTGGTAGCTGACGAAGAGGAGGGAATCATAGGTAATTTCAACTCAGCGCGATTTGACTCAGTCAGAAGGTAGTGGGACTTATAGGCATATGAACTTAATATGGTGTCATTTAGCTGCTGCACTAAGAGCCCTACACAGGACACACACCAAGGAAGAAGAGGGAGTGAGAAAAAAAAAAAAAAAAAAAAAAAAAAAAAAAAAAAAAAAAAAAAAGAAAAAAAAACAAAAAGAAAAAAAAAAAAAAAAAAAAAAAACACCGACAATCAAACTACAATGCCCACAATTCCACAAGAGAGAGGAGAGAGAGAGAGAGAAAGAACACACGCTGTTAGAACACGGAGCAACGGCCATTCCAAACAGACACAGTGCACTCCGCTGACAACACAGGAACATTGGAATAAGAATCGAGGTGGAGGGGAAGAAAAACAAAACAAATCGCCCTTCTCCACGCGTTAATACTGGACGAGGAGATGGCGAGCGTCTTCGACGCCGTTTTGCGAGAGGCCGCTGTGAGCGGAGTGCACTGCCAACAGATTATCAGATCCATGTGCAGCGGTGCCACTTGGGGGATGAGGCAAGGTTACACAGACACTGTTCAAAAGTGGGAGAGGTCATGGGCAGATTACAGGGAGACAGAATGGGGGAGGAGGAGACAGAACGGGAGGGAGGGAGGAGTCAGCCACCTCTAGAGTGTTTAGGGAGAAATGATTTCAGTCTGGTCTATGGTGATGTCACAGCCCTGGACCTGCCCTGTAGAGGGGGGTGGGGTGGGAGAAGGGGGGGGGGCTGGGTGACCAGTGACCATGGCAACAGACGGGCATGGAGGGAGCCTACCTCGAGCACAGAGGAAGCACCATCCGACGCTGACAGGCGAAGAGAGCAGGCCGTTCCTCTTGGTGCTGCCGTGGTTACTGCAGATCATCAGATGCTGAGAGAGGAGCAGGCTGCCGGCGGCAACGCAGCTGTCCCCCGTGTGGTAGGCGATGGGACAGCGCACGCAGCGGATCATCCGGCCTGGAGGGAGGGGGAGGGAGAGAGAGAGAGATAGGAGATGAGCAGGGTGAGAGACAGGTTTCAACTCTTCACATGCTTTGATATGAGGAAGGAGTGCATGAGAGAGAAACGGAGAGCGAGGTGTAGCCACCTTTGCTGGCACGCTGCAGGTCTCTCTCCAGACAGCAGGTGGCGCAGGTGTGCTGCGGGCAGCGGAACCCTCCACCTGCCCCACCCGTGGCACCCGGGAGCTTGAGCACGCAGTCGTCGTGGTAATACCGGCCGCAGCCAACCACAGAACAGCGCGTCACCTCGCCTCCGCCCACCACCTTACAGCTGAAACAGGGGTGGGAACCTGGAAAAAAGAGAAGAATTAGGAAAAACAAACGTAATATAATATATACGTAATATAATATATACGTAATACATATATAGATCATCCAAAGACAGCAGGTTATAATTGGTACATAGGATGCTGTAGGGGCCTATAGGATACAGTAGTGGTCTATAGGATACTGTAGGGGTCTATAAGATGCTGTAGGGGTTTATAGGATACAGCAGGGGTCTATAGGATGCTGTAGGGGACTATAGGATGCTGTAGGAGTCTATAGGATGCTGTAGGAGTCTATAAGATGCCGTAAGGGCCTATAGGATATAGTAGGGGTCTACAGGATGCTGTAGGAGTCTATAGGATGCTGTAGGGGTCTATAAGATGCCGTAAGGGCCTATAGGATATAGTAGGGGTCTACAGGATGCTGTAGGAGTCTACAGGATGCTGTAGGAGTCTACAGGATGCTGTAGGAGTCCATAGGATGCTGTAGGAGTCCATAGGATGCTGTAGGAGTCCATAGGATGCTGTAGGAGTCTACAGGATGCTGTAGGAGTCCACAGGATGCTGTAGGAGTCCATAGGATGCTGTAGGAGTCTATAGGATGCTGTAGGAGTCTATAGGATGCTGTAGGAGTCTATAGGATGCTGTAGGAGTCTATAGGATGCTGTAGTGGTTTGTAGGATACCGTAAGGGCCTAAAGGATGCTGTAGGGGCCTAAAGGATTCTGTAGGGGCCTATAGGATGCAGTAAGAGCCTCACCGTTGTGACAGTCAGGGCAGGTGAACTTGCCCTCAGGAAGCGAGCTGAGGCCCAGACACTCCAGGTGGAACACAGCACAGCAGTCCCCGTCACACGCCACCAATCCCTCGTCACACAGCTCACAGATCTACACATAAGCACGCACGCACACACGGTCAGCAGATATCAGCCAGAGGAGAGGGGAGCAGAGGAGAGGGGAGCAGCGGGGAGGAATAGGCAGGGGAGCAGAGGAGAGGGGAGCAGAGGAGAGGGGAGCAGAGGAGAGGGGAGCAGAGAAGAGGGGAGCAGAGGGGAGCAGAGGAGAGGGGAACAGACGAGAGGGGAACAGAGGGGAGGAGGCGGAACAGAGGGAGGAGTGGCGAGGGGAGAGAGGAGAGGGGACAGAGCTGAGGGGAGCAGAGGAGCAGATAGGAAGACAACAGAGGTGAGCAGAGGGAGGGTGAGGGGAACAAGGAGGAGTGAGGGCCAGAGAAGCAGTACACGAAGGGGAGAGATGGGAGGAGGAGACAAGAGGAGAGTAGAGGGGGAGCAGAGGGAGAGTTGAGCCCACTCTGGCAGACAGGTTCGCTCTCCGGGGCCAGGCGTGAGCAGCTGCCCTGAGGTTCTGACAGAGGCTACGGAGTCCACTGTACTGGGTGTCTGAAGCGCTGTCTGCATCCGCGGTCGAGCATGCTGTCTAGACCCTTGCCCACAACTGCGCTCTGAACCACAGCACAAGCCCGTCATGGACACAGCCCGGGAGTGTTGCTATTTTGGATGTGGAGGTGTATCGGCGTGAACTATGTGTGTTGGTATAACATCTGTGTGTGGAGTTTACACTGACAGAGACATGGGAAGGCGGTGTGTGTGTGTGCGGTGAGGGTATATCATATATCGTTGTGTTGGTGTATTAGGCTCGTGTGCGACGTCTGGTCTGCCGTGCGTGTGCTGAACAGTTTGCGTCGAGGAGTGGAACAGGTGTTTGTGTAGGTACAGTGTGTTGGTGTGATTGTGAACAGTAGGTGTGTGTCGTGGTTGTAACAAGTGCTGTGGTGGTGGGTGTCTGTGTGGTTGTCCGACCGCGAAGCGGTTTGATCGCCTCTGAGTCCAGAGTCAGACGTTCTCTGGTAAGCGTGGACGAGGAGCCCCAGTCGCACACGCTCTTAGGGAGGCGCGGCTCCTCGTTCTTCAGGGCTTGCAGGCGTCGAATCTCGGCTGGCTCTGCTGCGGTGCCGGCGGGCCGCGGGGAGACGCACGGCACGCGACGCACGCACACACGAAACTACACCCCACACCGAGACACCACAAGACAACACACCGACCTACACACAATCGAACACTACGGACACCACAAACACACCGTCCCACCGCCAGATGAAAAACCACCGGGTAAGAATGGGCCTACCTAAGCTTGAATGCGCCCTCAACAATGAGATCATTCTAGAGCATAAAACGCCCACCTTTCCTGCGATCTGCGGCCTCTTAGCATGTTTGCAGAGCCCATCTCATATATATATATATATATATATGTGTGTGTATTAGGCTCGTGTGCAGTCTGTCTGCGTGCGTGTGAACAGTGTGTGTGTGTGTGTGTGTGTGTGTGTGTGTCCTACCTGCGAGTCGTTGAGGCCTCTGGAGTCGGAGTCAGACGTGTCTCTGTACTGAGAGGAGGCCATCTCCACGTCTGTGGAGGCGCGGCTCCTCTTCTTCAGGGGCTTGCAGGCGTCCGAGATCTCGCTGGCTCCTGCGGCGCCGCCCGCACGCGCACGCACGCACGCACACACACACACACACACACATGAACACACGCACACAGACACACAAACATACACACACGTACACGCAGAGAAAAGCCACGCGTTAAAATGGGCACTATCGAATAGCTCAAAAATGAGGATCATTCTAGAGGGATAAAAGCACCTTTCTGCGATCCTGTCCTTAGCATGGTTTCAGGAGCCATCTCAGCCTAGCGAAGAAGGAAAGAAGGAGACAAAGAACAAAGAAAGAGTAGAGAGAGAGAACAGAGAGAGAGAGAACAGAGAGAGTGAGAGAGAACAGAGAGAGAACAGAGAGAGAGTGAGAGAGAAGAAGCAAAGGTGAGTTGGAGAGAGAATGGTGTGATTCCAGACTGCAACATGGCTCAGGTAACTGTGCTCAGCTGCCAGTGTGGCCGTGTGAAGCACCTGTTCCTTTTTGGTCTTCTTCTTGGGGACCACCTCCCTCTCGGACTCGGACCTGCTCCTTACAGACCTCCGCTGGTGCTTACGCTCCTGAGAACCTACACACAGGCGCACACACGGTTAAACTTCTATACAACGTGGTGTGTCCCTCCCCCCTCTCTGGCCCTGGCGTACCTGGAGGACTGCTGCAGGGGGAGCTGGGGGAGGAGGTGTGCTCGCTGGCCTGCGTCCCCCCTTCCTCACTCCGCCGGCTGGCTGGAGAGCCTCGCCTCTCCTCCCCCTCTTCCTCCTCTTCGTCGCCCTCCTCATCCCCTTCCCCCTCCCCCTCCTCCTCTCCTTCCGGGCTGACAGGCTCGGGTTTGACCCTGCAGCCCTGCTGGGGGGACAAGTGAGACAGGCGCGCAGGTGAGACAGGAGCGCGGGCGAGACAGGTCAGTCGTTCCTTTTCCCCGCATGTATCCGGCGCACTAACCTCTGGTGAACAGTAGCCCAGGTCGGTCTGTCTCCCCTCGCCCTCCTCCCTCTCCGTCTCCCTCTCTCTCTCCCTCTCCGGCGGGGACGAGGGAGCCGCCTTCCTCTGCAGCAGCGGCCAGTCGCACTTGGTGATCTCCACGTTCAGCTTCTTCATGGTGATGGACGGGGGCAGCAGCTTCCTGGCAGCTGCCGTCTTCCAGGCCCTGACCGGGGGAGGGGACTCTTGGGCCGCTCCGGCCTCCGACGGGGCCTCTATGCCTTGGGGACCGGCCTGGCCGGGGTCCCCCCTCTGGTCCTCCCCCCCCTCCGACGCCTGGGTCGGCTCTTCGGCATTGGGGACGCTGCACTGCCGGCGAGGCTGCTGTCGTCGTGCCGTGGAGGTGGTTTGGTCCCTGTCCGGTGACGTCACTCCGCCCTCCTCCTTCTTGCTGGTGGTGCTGGTGGAGCTGGGTGTGCGTTGGGTCCGTCTCTCGGCGCGGGCCGCCGGCTTCTTGGCGGGAGGGGGTGCGTTAGGGTCGGGGTCGACGTAGATGAAGGTGTAGTTGTCGATGCGCTCCTGCCGCGTCATCAGGAAGGCGTCCTCGGCGTGACCGACGCCCACCTCCCACTGAGCACGCTCCCTCTGTGGGATGGGCTTCTGAAGCTTGAGGGGGATGAGACACAACACTGTGACCTCACACGACATCATCTGATTGCCTTAAAAACAGGGCCCGAAACCCCCCCTTTTCTACGTTTACAAATACGACGAACTCGGGAGAAATGACACACGAGGTCAAACGAAGCCATTCATAAACCTTAACAAAGCACGTGGAATCGGTCAAGACGGTTTTCGACGTTCTGCAATCTCTCAGGTATAAAAAAACGAATGACGATGTGATTCAGGTGTGCTAGCAGCTCACCTTGTGCCTCTCAGCAGGGTTGCTGGTCTTGCGTAAGGTCTCCGCCTGCAGCTCATCAAACTGATGCTCTCCCTGGTAGATCACCACCCTCTTCTCGTGGATCCAGGCCCGCTCCGCCACGCTGCCAAAGAACTGCACGTGGTACTCTCTGTGACCTGGGGGAGGTTAGAAGGGGTGAGAGGGGTGTGTGTGTGTGTGAGTGTGTGGACGGAGGAGGTGTGAGAGGGTGTGTGTGTGTCTAACGAGGTGAGTGAGTGTGGTCTGAAAAGGTGTGTGAGTGTGGTCTGAGAAGGTGTGTAAGTGTGGTATGAGGAGGCCTGAGAAGGTGTGTGAGTGTGGTCTGAGAAGGTGTGTAAGTGTGGTATGAGAAGGTGTGTGAGTGTGGTCTGAGAAGGTGTGTAAGTGTGGTATGAGAAGGTGTGTGAGTGTGGTCTAGGAAGGTGTGTAGAGTGTGGTCTGAGAAGGTGTGTAAGTGTAGTCTAGGAAGGTGTGTAAGTGTGGTCTAGGAAGGTGTGTAAGTGTGGTCTGATAAGGTGTGTGAGTGTGGTCTGAGAAGGTGTGTGAGTGTGGTCTGAAAAGGTGTGTAAGTGTAGTCTGAGAAGGTGGGAGCTGGTTTGAGGAGGTGTGTAAGTGTGGTCTGAGAAGGTGGGAGCTGGTTTGAGGAGGTGTGTAAGTGTGGTCTGAGGAGGTGGGTGCTGGTCTGAGGAGGTGTGTGTGATCTCCCGTCTTGAGTGTTGGTCTCCACTGCCTGTGCGTTGGGCTTCCTACCTCTGGTGTTGATGCGCGTGTGAACCTTCATCTGGGGGTCGCAGGACACCATGCAGGGCCACCAGGGGTAGGTGCCCACCTTGGACCACACCAGGTCCCCCACCACAAACTCCTTACAGAAGCCTGTAGCCTGGATCACTGACGCATGCTGCTGCTGCTGCCTTGGCACCTTCACACACACACAAAAATATCAGAAAGCACAAAGAAGAAAAGACTCTCCCATATTTTGAGGGCAAGTCAAGGCAGCTCTAGTAATCCCACATGGTTAGACCTACACTAGCCTTCGGAGTCTTAAGCTCTGGGTTGATGGGGGTCTGTAGGACTCCCTCAGCCAGGCCTAGGCCCAGGATTGGCTCTCCAGGCTGGGCCTGGATCTGGGGGTTCGCAGCCTGGCCCAGTGCCTCCCCTGGGGGCTGCTCTGGGTCCGAGGCCTGCTCCTGCAGCCTGGCATTTTTTTTCCTCCTCTCCTTCTTCCTCTCGTGCCTGCGGCGGGCCTGGGAGCCGTCGCTGGTGTCCGACTCCTACAGAGAAGCAGAGGTGATCAGACACGCTCAGAACAGTGGACACGTACGGTCGTCTGTATCGGCATGGCCCCAGGTGAGACGAGGCGGCCCCGGGGCCCGTACCTGCAGCTCCTGGAGCAGATCTCCGCACAGCGCTGACTCAAACAGCTCCCGGCCGTTCTGGTAGGTCTTGATGATCTTCAGCTTGATCTCCGGCGAGCTGGTCTTCTTCAGCACCCCGCTGGGGATGTCGGGGTGGTTGGAGGGGGTGCGCGAGGGGTGTGAGGAGGGCGCGCTGTCCAGCAGAGAGGGAGGAGGGCTGGAGGAGGGCAGGAGCAGCGGGGGGGGAGGGTGGAGCACGTGGCTCATGAGGTGGGGAGGAGGGGGGAGGTGGTGCTGGGAGGCCAGGGGCGGGGGGCTGTGAGGGTGGGGCTGCGTGTGGGTGTGGCTCGGGAGGTAGTGGTGTGGATGGTGGTGATGGGGCACGGGGTGGAGGTGGGGGTGGGTGTGGTGGGAGGGGGGAGGAGGCGGAGAGGGGGGCTTCTCCTGGAGGACGGAGGCCCTTAACACGGCTCCCTCCCCTGGGAGGAGGCAGTGGTCTCCGTACCCCCTCATGGCCCCGTAGCCGTTGGCTGAGCCGTTGGGGAACTGGGGGTACATGGAGAACTTGGACTGGGGCTCGTACAGGCCCAGGCCCAAGCCCAGCCCCGGGGCGTATCCGTTGGAGACCGGGGGCATGTCCTCGGAGGTCGGGGGAGGGTAGGAAAAGTCGGCGTCCAGCGCGGCGTCGTAGGGGGGGCCTCCGTCCTCGCCCGCATCGCTCCCGGTGTCGTAGGCGCCGTCCTGACGGATGTTGGCCGAATCAATGAGCTGAGGGGGTTGCTGAATTGTATTTCCCATGATCCCTTGCATGAAAGAGAAGGAGAAATCCATTGTTGTGCTCCTGCATCCTTAACTGTCCTTTTCTCTGGCTGGACCTGGGAAGGAGGAGAACCGAGTGAGAGCGAGCGAGCGAGAGGCAGAGATAGAGGGATGTGAGTACAAAGTTGAGGGGAAAGAGTTGAATTGTACATCTGAAGTGATGAACAAGTGGGCATTGCACTTAGTGTCCATAGAAGGAAAAAATGCTTTTGCATCCACAATAATTAGACCATATATAACCGTAAGTGTTGGGCAATAGTGGAACAAAGTGACAAAATACCAGCTTGGAGATGTGTACTGGACGCATTCCTTTACATGCTAATCAAGACACAGTGAGTCAACACATCTGAGCTACTAGTCGAAAAGTTTATCTTTGTATACTGTTGCGCTACAGCAGTGGTCTTCAACTTTGGTCCTCAAGGTTTACAATCCTGTATATTTTAGATGTCTCCTTGCTCGAACACACGTGATTCAAAAAGAATGGACTACAAAATACAGCTCCGAGGACAAGGGTTGATAACCACTGGTCTAGAGTATCGTTGTTTTGTTGATTACTCACACTCACTTTTCTAGAATATACCCGTCTAATCTCTATCAGGCAGGCGATTTACAGTCGTCCCACTCGGACAGATAGACCTTTGATAATCTGTGTCCCAACCAAGGGTCAATAAGGGGTCAGGGGTTAAACTATACTTTTGCTCCCTGTCTTTGTCATTTAATTACTTCTTACAGAAGTTGCATTTTTTATCATAAGATCCGAATACGACGCGTGCACCTATTACCATGTGTTATACTATAAGAGTGTGTAATATGATTATCAATACTCCTGAAGGCCAATGTGTCTGTTTGTCCTGATACATTTGGTGTAGCTGACCAGTGACCCCAACACGGCAAAACAGAAGCAATTTGCCTTGAAATGAAGTCGAACATGTAAGCAGAGTGATACGATGTAGCACCTCATCATATATAGCTGCATCCGTGCTACGCGTTGCTGCGATGTGGCTAGTTAGCTAGCTAGCCTTTTGGTAGGCAGACCTTGCAAGAAAAAAAAGAAGCTAGAACGTGTTACAAAACAGAGAAAGCAATTAACGTGATAACTACATCGCACAGACTGTGATGTCGTTCGTATATTATGACATGTGGGGAGTGGGCACACGTTTTTTTAGACCGATTAAATGTGATGCGAAAGACTTCAGCCGCAAAATGGAAAGGAAGCTAGGCTATACATTGTTGCCAACATGGCTGCCTTTACCCCTTTAAATAAAACTGTCTGACGTGATTAAACCTTCATCTCTCGTTTGGAGAAAGAAGGAGAAATGAAGCAAATCCCAGACGACGAAGCTCGCGTATAAATCCACCGTAACGATATTGACAGCACGGTAATCGACAGCGAGATAGAACGGAGACAGATGCTTACAGTGAGAGTTGCGAGCGGCTGGTAAAATAGAATATCAATACCTTCAGCGTATCCCATTCTAAACACCTACACCGGATAGCTGGCCTTCTTTCTGCAATCTATAAAAATAAAAAAAAATGAAACAAGAAAAATCTTGGGACGATATTAGAGCAGGCCTCTCTCGTCAGAGCGCTTTTCAACAGGGTCGTTTTCTTTTTCCCCGACTCTTTCCCCAGACTTGTCTTTCTTCCCTGTAAAAAAAATCCTAGAGGGGCCTGGTATGTTCACGGAATCTTGCAAGATGTTATGTCTAAATCTCGCCCCCTGTGTATTACAATTGAACTGGCTGCCTCTTCCCTTCTGCTGTGGTCTAACAAAAGCACCCTGCTTTGGGCCTTGTCGGTCTACGCTCAGCGCCAAATCACAAGCTCTCGATTGGCGAGGGTCACAGAATCAAACGTACATCGGGATGTGTAGTTCCATTTTTTGGAATGGAGCCGAGAAAAAATAAATAAATTACACTCAATAATTATACGTGAAGTGTCGAAGAAGCCCGTCGTGTCAATTCATCTACGAAAAATGTAAATAAAATAGATTTAGGATTGGAACAGCCTTTTATTGAGGCTACACGAGGTTATGGTTAGTTAACGTGGATCCGTTTGTATATTTGATGACAAACATGTTATTTATAGAATATATGGGAATAATTACAACAATGCAAATATGAAACATATGAATTGTATCTGTTTGTTTGCAAGGTCAGTTTCAGTAGAACCTCCGTGGTCGCATTTCATTTTTCATGCTAACGTGCTTATGTCTGCACACCATCCAAAGACCTAAGGCCTCTCTAAGAATCAAAGAAACCAGTGACGTCTCTTCTTTTTAATTGTCGGGTTTGATTCTGCAACGTAGCAACAGGCTAATTGCTAACAAGTGGAAAAAACAATGTGTGTGAAGGGGGGGCCTCTCAAATTGCGAAAGATGTAAATCGTGGTGATGATGCAGTCGGAGGATGATGCGGTAGGGTGTGATGCAGTACGCCTCCAAGCGGCTTCAGATTTCCTTAAAGTTCCGTGGTCCGATTGGCTCATACGGGAAGAAATAGACCTCAGCCATTCGTGGATAGATATGTCACTCAAGACGTGCCCATCCTCGCCTGATCATTTACGTCAACATCAGCCATGCGTGCGTGACCTTTTCAGTGCAGCACTGAACGCTGTACCGACTGGGTGGGTACAGTAAGGCACTGGAAAACACGACGATTCCGCAACGGACACAAGTAATAAACCCTTCGTAAATGGGTTTATTATCACAACAGTCGTTGGTTTTCGTCTCGCTTCTTCAATCGACCGACTACAGTGAATGGATTGTATCGTTTTTTTGCTCGCCAAACTGCCTTACGACGACCAGTCACTGACGCCAGCAGGACATTTGACGTTCGAGGTAGGTAGACCGCACGGCAGCGTCATCAGACTTCCATTTTCAGTGTAGCAGCACGGCTAGTCTTGCAAGCTAACAGGCTGTCAAGGCCCGATGACTGGTGGGCTAGCTTTACAAATCAGCTATGTATTCTAGCAAAACTTGCGGACTTCAGACAACACGCACGAATTGACCGAAAGTCGCGCATTGTCAGTTGAAAGACTTTGATGCTCTCTTACGTGATTGTTAGTTAGCTGACTAGACTAGTTGTTTAGTTCCAGTTCTGAATATTGTTAGCGAATAGCATTCCAGCGCTGCTGGCTAAAGTCATCTGAGCGAAGTTTAGGTAGCTAGCGCTAGCTTGCGAGAATCAAATGTCAACATATTATTCAGATGGCTAGATGGACGAACTGATCTAAATGGCTCTGTCATTACGTTTGTATTGTCAACACACCCAGCGTTCCGCGTAGCTCTTGGCGATCTGCCGACTTTCAGTTGCGATGCCGGCGGTCGTTGGTTTTGAACACAAAGATAATTGACCAAAAACCGCTTCAATGTCTGTATCCCATTTGTACCTTACGCGTACTTTAGATGTTTCCATGTCAAATAAGTGAAGTTAAGTGAAGTCTGGGCACTGTAAGGTCGATCAGAACATAAAATGTACACGCTGTGCCATCGCAACTTTGGCTAGCATATCTACTATTATGTAACTATGTCTGCCTTACTTGATTGATTTCCAACATGGAGTCAAGACTCCTAATATCAGAACTAAGACAGGGGCGCGACCTCGGCCTCGCACTGAGTAGTTTAGATCTATTTGTTTTTTTTAACGCAATATCTCCTCTTTTGTCGATCTTTCAGGAAGTCTCGGTGTGCCGGTATGATGGCAGTCTTCAGTCCACAGGTGCTTATGGCTGTAACAAGATCAAGGTAAGGCGCAACTCAACGGATCGCACGCAGCCCTTAAGCTGCAACCACTGCAGCGGAGTCTTTGTGGAGTCGTTTTGTCCCACGGCCAGTTAGACCAATCACGTCCCATCCAAGACCTCTGACGAAGTTAGTTGTCTAAGGCTACTGTAGGCTTGTCGATAAACAGGCCTCACGCCGCTCTGTTTACACCATGTGAACTGCAACAGAGATAGTATCTCTGGGCACCGCACTTAGCATACTATGACAGAGACGTCAACAGTATTGGTGAATGAGTCATATAAGGATTTTAGGATTTAAAATAATTCTGTATTCTTAATACTTACGTAATTAAATATATTGAAAGTAGCTATCAACAAACGATGTTCCCACCTTTTGAGCATGTAGGACTATTTATACACGCAGAAATCGACACCATATGAAATGACTGCAAGGATATTGTCTCTGAGCAGTGTTTGGTTCATGTCTTGCAGGGGGTCTTATCTGCTGTCTAAAAGGCACAGCTGCTGTCCGCTTCCATCCACCGCCTACCTCCAGCTCCACCTGGACTCCCAAGCACGCCTGTCCACCCCACCCCCTCTCAGACACTCCCGAGCTGGATACCCCCACTGCTCGCGGGCCCACGGACCCACCCGCCCCCACAGCGCCTCCCTGCTGGCCAGATCGCTACACAGCAGCTGCGTCTGGCTCCAGGACACCAAACAGGACTCTCAGCCCCTTCCCGGGGCCACCCCAGCCCAGGATGACCCCCCGGGGGTTAAGAAAGACGCCGCTGCCCCTCCGCCGCCGCCCACCCCGACACCAGTTGCCACCGCCTCGCTGCCTCCCACCCAGGAGAGGGCGGTAGTGAAGAAGGCCCTCGGCCAGAGGATAGTGGATGAGATGAAACACTACTATAACGGCTTCCGTCTCCTGGGGATCGACACCAAGATCGCTGGGAGGATGGTGTGGAGACTGTTGCACGGGCAGCTGCTCTCGCGTAGGGAGAGGAGACGGGTAAGAGGGCAGGGAAGCCGGGGGGGGGGTGGTCAGCGTTGAGGAGATTTCAGTTGCAGTCAGCTGTGTTTGGGTTCAGCACGCTGATAAGAGAGAGAGACAGGTGGCCGGGAGGGGCTGGACCCGCTGCCCTCCGGCCCTCCAACATCGCTGGAGGGAGAGTTCCGCTGGGTTCCGCCCCTGTCGTGCACGTAAACATTGATCAGAGATTGCGAGGCAAATCTGTGTAGTTGAACTCTGGGACTGGCGTACAGACGTCACAGTGCTGGGCTGGGATTGGCTGCCGTGATCTTACAGGACATCCTTACCCTAGCTTGTCCTTGTCCTGTCCTACCCTTCCTTTGTCCTGCCCTGCCTGGCATAGACCTACACTGTCCTATTATGTCCTCTTTGGAAGGGTGAGTCCCAGAGTTGGTCACGTTTCTATGACTCCCAGGGTTGTGCTGCATGCTGACATAGAGTGGCGTGACAGTGACAGGCTGGGGAATCCAGGTCAGAAGAGTAGGGTTTCAACCAGGTTAGCCTAGCCTAGCCTAGCCTAGCATAGCAGGAAAAGGGCACAGACTTGAGCCTTAGACACAGACTTAAGTCATCTTCTACCTTTTTTCCTGGTTGATTCAGTTTGTTGCATTGAAAGAGCCTAATCCACGAGTGGTATGCGCTTCTTGGAACCGTCGCTGTAGCAAACCGCCATAAAACACTTAGTCGCCCGAGGTGAACATTCCGACGGAATTTCAAGTCGGAATGTTCGGAGCCCGCGGCTCTCTGCCCTCAGAGCCGTGTCTGCTGGTCACCGGGCGGCGTTAGGGGCCGAGCGCCGTGCCCTCCTCACACGCATGGCCTGGCAGCGTTGCGCAACACATTGTGTTGAGATTATCCGAGTGCGAGACTAGACCTCCCCCCTCCCTGCTCCAATTCTAGAGGGTTTACGTTGTGACCCAATAAAGTGGCCCTGTGGTCTTTTTTGTTTGGTTTGAGGTCCTGTAGTCAAACCTTTTTGAACTCCCCGTAAGAAGGGTAGTAAAAGAGAGAGCTTTGTTTCCTGTTGGGAGGACTGGGAGTGAGTCAGATCTCCTGCGGTTTCTGCTTCTGAGGAACCACACCCTTACCTCCCCACCCACACTCCTCCTTGTCCAGCACACGTCTACGTGGATCTCCCGAGTCGTTGCCATTGGGGCAGCAGTAGGTGTGGAGGTAGTCATCTACTGGAAGCAGACCTGCTGTGATTGGATGGTCTCACGAGAGGCCACCTCTTAAATTAGGCTGATTGGTTCATTTTTATTTCATTGCAAGGAAATATTCTTTTTTGGCGAGGTTTGTTTTTTTGTTTGTTTGTTTTTCTTAGGCAGATACAGACACATGCACACAGACAGACATGTAGACACACGCACACGAGACGATCTGCCCAGTGTGAATACTATAGCAGAGCTGTACAGAGCTGTGGGGCTATTTTAAGAAAGGACTGGAAGTCCTCACGCACACACGTGTGGCATAGACAGTGGCTGTCTCTCTGGGGTTTCCAGAGCGGGGGGGGGGTCGCACTGGGGAGACTGACAGCAGCCTGGGCCTGCAGCCATTGGACAGCCTGGACAGCAGTGGCATTCTACACCTGTGAACTCCTCACTCAAGACTGAGGGCTGGTCCTCTAACTGTTCTCCTTTGTTCTCGCTCTCTCTCTCTCTCCCTCTTGCTCTCTGTGTCTCTTGTCTCTCTCTCACTCTCTCTTTCTCCCTCTCCCTCTCTCTGTCTCACTGTCTCTGTCTCACTGTCTCTGTCTCACTGTCTCTCTCTCACTGTCTCTCTCTCACTGTCTCTCTCTCTCTCTCACTGTCTCACTGTCTCTCTCTCACTGTCTCTCTCTCTCTCTCTCTCACTGTCTCTCTCTCTCTCTCTCTCACTGTCTCACTGTCTCTCTCTCACTGTCTCTCTCTCTCCCTGCAGTTGATGAGGACCTGTGCTGACCTGTTCCGCCTGGTCCCCTTCATCGTCTTCATCATTGTTCCCTTCATGGAGTTCCTGCTTCCGGTCTTCCTGAAGCTCTTCCCGGAAATGCTGCCCTCCACCTTCGAGACGGAAGATAAGAAGGTGCCTCCTCCTTCTCTCCGTCTCTCCGTCCTCTCTCTCTCTCTCCCTCCACCTCACCTTGAACTCCACACCTCCTCCTCTTACACATCATGTTCTGCCCTGCCGATCACAGCCTAGCAGCTGTGTTTTTCCATAAGGAGCCTGGCTCCAGAGCAGTGCTCTGCCTGTGTACAGTACGGTAAGGTACAGTACAGGTCTGGATTAGCTGGAGGTCATGTGACGTAACATCATGCCTTCGTTAAGAGGATCAGGGATTCTGTCGGTTGTTTACATGTACATTTAAGTGGCAAAGAGTCTGTCGGCCCCTGATGTTCTCATCTGGAAGGACCACGGCTGGCTGGCTCCTAGATATGCCCTCGTGCTCGCTCACACACACACACACACACACACACACACACACACACACACTCCTGTCAGAGGGGGGAGAAAGTGACCCAGCACTCCCCGCGTGATCAGCCTGATGATTTTACGGTGCGTCACAAAGAAAGGAGAGGGGGAGAGCTTGTATTAACAGATGTCTAAAACCATGTCTCCTCCTCTCCCTCTCCCCCCCCCATCTTCCTCCTCCTCCTCCTCCCCCCAGGAGGAGAAACAGAAGAAGGGCCTGGCTGCCAAGCTGGAGCTGGCCAAGTTCCTCCAGGAGACGATAGCAGAGCTGGCTCTCCGGAACAAGGCCAAGGCACAGACGGACGACGAGACCCAGCGCTTCTCCACATACGTGCAGAAGGTAAACAAGGCGTCCGTGCCAACGTGGGACACCCAAGGGGGAAACGGGGAAGAAGCGTGCGTGGGGGTTTCCGACTTGTTTACGGCACACGGTCACCGCTGGGTCTGCGGTGTTTACAGAGAGGCGTCTCTTCTTCTCTAGTCAGAACGCCAGACGGGCTGGTCCTGCGGTCAGTTAGTCTGTCGTACGAGGTAAACAGGTCGAGTCAGAGCTCCGAAGTGTCTTTCCACGCCCTTCTTAAAGTGTCTGTCGCGTGCTTGGCCGCGCCTGCGAGTCCTGTCGCTATTACCTCATCTACAAACCGTGTGGCAAAGACAAAGTCTTCACACTCTTATCTCTCACGTGTCCTTCAGGCATGAGGCTTTCTAACGAGAAAACAGTCAAAGGTTTCCCCCCCCACACACACATACATACACATACACACACCTTGATAGCAGTCAGACACAGGAGTCCAACCTCTGGGTTCAGCCATCAAACATGGGAGTCATTTTAAACAGAGAACAAGAGCTACCACACACACACACCCATCTGCACCAGGTCTAACCCTGTGCCCCCCCCCACACACATACACAATCTGCCCCACGTCTAACTCTGTACACCCCACAACACCACATCTGCCCCACCTCTACCCTTACCCCCCACACACATACACATCTGCCCCACGTCTAACCCTGTACCACACACGCATAGCATTACACAATCTGCCCCAGGTCTAACTCTAGTACCGCCCACACACACACACATCTGCCCCACGTCTAACCCTGTACCCCCCCCACACACATCTGCCCACGTCTCACTCTGTACCCCACACACACATCTGAACCCAGTCTAACCCTGTACGCACACACCCACACATCTGCCCCAGGGTCTACCTGTACCCCCCACACACACACGACATCTGCCCCAGGTCTAACCTGTACACACACACACACATCTGCCCCACGTCTAACCCTGTACCCCCCCCACACACACATCTGCCTCTGGTCTAACCCTGTACCCCCTCGCCCCTCTGCCTGCGTCCAGGTGCGTCACACGGGCGAGCAGCCCACCACCAAGGACATCGTGAAGTTCTCCAAGCTGTTTGAGGACGAGCTGACGCTGGAGCACCTGGAGCGGCCACAGCTGGTGGCCCTGTGCAAGCTGCTGGAGCTGCAGCCTATCGGCACCAACAACCTGCTGAGGTTCCAGCTCATGATGCAGCTCCGCACCATCAAGACCGACGACGAGGTGAGGAGGGAGGGAGGGGTAGGGGGAGGGGAGGGGGGGGGAGAGGGAGGGGAGAGGGAAGGGAGAGGGAGGAAGAGAAAGAAAAGGACAGAGAGAGAGAGGGTGTGTGTGTGGGGGGGAGGGGTTCATAATCTGGTTTGCTAACTGTTCTTGTTGTCGTCGTCTCTTCTCCCTCCCTCTCTCTCTCCGTCCTCCAGATGATAGCCGGGGAGGGCGTAGCGGCCATGAGCGTGTCAGAGCTGCAGGCAGCCTGCCGTAGCAGAGGCATGAGGTCCCTGGGTCTCACCAGCGACCAGCTACGCCAGCAGCTGCAGCAGGTATGCACGCGCACACACCTCTCTCTCTCTCTCTCTCTTAAACAGACACACGTCCGCTATGTCTCACGCTCTTTCTCTCCGTGTGGGTGTAGTGGCTGGACTTGCACCTGAAGGAGAATGTGCCTCCCTCTCTGCTCCTGCTGTCCAGAGCCATGTACCTGACCGACCTCAAGCCCAAACCTCCCATCATCCCCCCTGTTGCCAAGCTGGAGGTAACGCCCTCTCTCTGGCCCCTCCATGCTCCCCCATGCTCTACCGCACATTCACTCACTCAATAACACACTCTCAAACACCAAATACACTCTCCAAAACAAACAAACAGACCAAGAACATAACTCATTTGACCTACGTCCTTACTCTAAGACGATCTAATCGCCAGATTTCTTTGTGTGTGTGTGTGCGTGTGCGTGTGTGTGTTGTAGAAGTCTCCTCCTCCTGTGGAGAACACTGAAGGAGCACTTCCTTCAGTTTCAGCTGAGATACTAGCCGACCCTGCTCTCATCATCAAGGACAGACCGGTACGTCATATGTCTTACACACACACACACACACACACACACACACACACTCCTCTGACATGCCATGGTAGACAGGTGTATAAGGTCGAGGGTCATGCTGTGGTGTGTGTGTTTCAGATCGAGGAGGTGAAGGACAAGGCTCCCGTGCTCTCAGACAAACCTCTGACCCCAGCGCAGGTCATCCAGGTTAGTCACTCCACCCCTGACCCCCTCAATGGTCATGTGATCACTAAAGGGTTCCGTGCAGAATAAGGTCTCCCATGGATGTAATCCTGTCAACCACTGTTCGCTCGCATGACATTCTGACCTCTCTCTCTCACACACACACACACACACACACACACACACACACACACAGAGCCCCACGACAGCACTTGTGTTTTTTCGACGCTTCTAAATCTTTCGGTTGATGCAATAATGTTTTTATTGAAGCCATAACCTTCCTTGAACATTTGCAAACGTTCTCCCTTTGTAAAATGCTAAACACCTGGCCTCATGTGCCGTGTGTCCAGGTAACAGATGCTAGAGCTTAAGATAACAGCAGTACATCACCAGACGACCTTTGACCTCTTCTCTCCCCTCAGGCCAAAGCGGCAGAGATGACCCCGAAGAGCAAGATGAGCGCAAACGGCGTGTGAGGAGGAGGAGGCGGAGGGACAGGCTGGAGGCTAGATGGTGGAGCCCTCGCAGGCTTCACTGGTTCTGCAAGACCAGAAGTAGCCCCCCCACCTCCCCCCCCCAAAGCAGTGATGTCAGACCAAGACCTGATCGTTATTGGTGCTAGACTTCTTCTGGAACCTTCCGACCCTACCGGTTTTCGCCAGCCGCTCAGCCAGGTCCATCCTCCCCTCCCCCTCGCCGCCTAACCCCCCCAGGACACTTGCGACCGTCCTCTCTTCTCCCTCCCTCCCTTCCTGACCCCTGACCCTCCTAGGCACCTACAGCTGGCTCATCTCAGACACTCCAGTTCACTCCAACACCGGAGGTGGGCAGGATGTTCTCCACTCCTGACGTGGTTGGCTGGGATCAGGGGGGCCGGACTAAAACCTGCTCATCCAGCGACGTAACTGAGATTTCGAAGAACCTCTTGGTCAGCTGGCCTGGACTCTCTCCCTCCCCCCTCCCCTATCCCTCTCCCGTTCCCTCCCCCTTGTATATGTGTAAATAGTGTGTAAGATGTTGTCTTGCTCAGGAGGCTGGCCCATCGCTGCATTCTGCTATGCCACTCCCTCAACCTGTCCTGAGAGGAAGAAAAAAAAGAAGAGTTCTATGAACTTGACCCTTCTGGTTATTTTTAATTATTATTATTATTTTTGTCGCGTGTAAATAGAAAGGCCGGGCTCAGGCGTCTCAGCGTCAGGGTGAGGTGAACACGAGCCGGCAGAGTTGGATGGATGCGACGCCTCCGGTTGCGACCCCCCCCCCCTCATCTGCTCCTTAGGGAGACGTTCCCCTCCCTCTCCCCTCTCTCCCCGTGGGGCTCTGAGGACATCTCCCCGCAGGGCTTTGCTCTGGAGCTAACCCCTCCACCTCTGTCCTCGGCGCTGTCCTCAGGTCCGTCCCAGGGACTCTCCCTCCGGCCGGCTCAGTCCCAGAGCCTCCTGACATCCAGGGTGTAACACGGGTCACAAAACCCGAGGATGTCGGCGTTCCATCCTCGACTCTGTCGGCTGCGTCACCTCATCGACTGGCAACGTGTCGATCGACCTCCGGCTTCTTGGACTGAATAAAAGTGGCATTGTGTATTTAGGGGGACTACGAATAGCAGATGGAACACTGGTTGATTTTGAATCTGATTGTACAAGAGCTCCCTCCTCCTCCTCCTTCCTGGAGACGCACCAGAGACGTGCAAAGCGCGGTCAGGCAGACTGGACTGCGGCGGTCGTGCTAGAGCTGCTGCGGTCGGTCAGGTCGACCGGGCTGGAAACCGCTCTGCTTGCGTCTCCTTATAATCAATTGAACAGAAAATCTATGTAAAAAGCTTCTTTTTGTATTGAGCATACAGTGGTTATAATGTATTGATGCTAAAGTACTACTACTACTACTACTACCCTTGATTCATAGGAAAGAGAAACTTGACATTTTATTGAGTAAAATTACTCGATAATGTTTTATCCAGAACCTGTTATTACAATTTACGTTAGTGAACAATCTGATGAGGAAAGGAAAAAGTGTCATAATATAATATATCTGCGCTTTAAAGTGACATGAAAGTTTACCCTCAACCTTTTGCCCCCCCCCCTCCCAAAAAAGTGTAACATCGACATTTAATATTTTCACGTGGTTTCGAAAAGAGCTTAAATATACATGGAGCCCCTCGTGTGACCGCGAGATCTCAACGTTTGCTACTTTTGTCAGAAATACACTACTATAACGACCTAGGATTTACCACATGAAACGTGTGTGCGTTAGCCGCTTCTGTGTTTGGTTGTGCGTGTTTGATTGATGATGCCTTAGCCTCTGGGATCCCCTTCTCCCCCTACAGCATTTCACCAGTGGACAAAATGCGGCCACGACCTCCTGTCAGTCCACCCTCAACCCTTTTATAATGAGCCTCATACGTGTTGTACGTTAGCATTAGCGTTAGCATGGCCCCATTTGAGTGAAATACTTGGTAGGCGCTCCTGCTGTATTTCCTAATGCTGGGTCACTAATCATCACTCCTGCAGGCTTCACATCTCTGCTAGGCTCCAGGTCTACCTGCTAGCGCTAAGTCTGGTTCACCTGCCAGCGCTAAGTCTGGTTCACCTGCTAGCGCTAAGTCTGGTTCACCTGCTAGCGCTAAGTCTGGTTCACCTGCTAGCGCTAAGTTTGGTTCACCTGCTAGCACTAAGTCTGGTTCACCTGCTAGCGCTAAGTCTGGTTCACCTGCTAGCACTAAGTCTGGTTTACCTGCTAGCGCTAAGTCTGGTTCACCTGCTAGTGCTCTGCCTGGTTCACCTGCTAGTGCTCTGTCTGGTTGGCCTGCTAGCGCTAAGTCTGGTTGGCCTGCTAGCGCTAAGTCTGGTTGGCCTGCTAGCGCTAAGTCTGGTTCGCCTGCTAGCGCCCTGCCAGGCTAGTCTACTAACACGGGTCCATCTACTGCAGTTGCTGCTGTAGCAAACACCGTAGCATGAGAAGCCTGTGGTATTGCGGTTTATTTTGGAGTTTTACCGATCAATCTTTTTGATTCAAGTTTTTTCCTACCAAAAATTTGAACTTGTTGTTCAGGGTGTCAGGGTGTCGTCTCTGCGAGGCGTTTTTACCTCATCTGTCTGTGGAATGTCTCCTGTCCCCCTCCCTCCCCCCCCCCCCCACCAAATCACAACCACCACCATTCAGGCAGAATCTCCATCCCCCTTCTTTTTCCTCGCCCCCCCCCCCCCCCCCCCCCCCTAATGACCATCCAGGGCCGAGGTGGCAGGCGCCGCCTCAGCCAGCAGCCTTTCACCTGGCAAGGGACGGAAGGGGGAAGTGGGACACAAAGGGATAATCCCTTCGTGCACAGAAACAGTGAGTGGAAGCATTGTGACTGGCAGGTTTAACGCCAAGCCCAGCCTTCGAACCCCCCCACCCCCACCCCCCTCAAACGTTGGGGAAACTAAAGCATTTGAAGGGTTAAACAGCAGAACGACACTGCTGGAGCAGCTACTTGGTGCACAGTATTGGTGGGGGGGGGGGGGGGGGGATTGGGATTGAAATTGTGATGAAACTCGAGCTGACCCACAATGTCCGGCTCTACGTAAAAAGTTTCACAAGGATCATGTAACTGAATAAAGGCCCTTCGGACATGGACATGGCACTTGTTGTGGTTTGTGTGTTGCTCCTCCTCGTGGCTGGGGGAGGTGTTCAACTGACCCCCCCCCAGCTGCCACGCAAGAGCCGAAGTGGTATCGTGCTACCAGAGCACAAGGAGAGACACATCACCTACTTAGCGAATCCCCCCCCCCTCCCTCCCCACCCCGATCATGCTGGGTCGTCAGATGAAGCCAGTGGTCAGGTGATCAGGCGGTAGAGTTGTCACGACAGCTGGGCTTCCAGCTGAGAGGGCTCACCTGTGACCTTTTGCTGGCCCCACTGCTCGGACTCGCTGCACTTCTCCTGCCTGGGTTTCTCCTCTCCGAGGGCTCCCGTTCTCGAACTGTACACTGTGTCTGATGCTGTGCTTAAGGGGAAGTTCATCGCTGTTACTGTGACAAGGGTCTGACCATCTTTGCCCTCAATCTACTTGCAGGACACACTGAGCTGAAGGTCAGTGAGACGGTCATTGTGCCCTACTTCTAGAAGTCCATTTTCCTGATTAAATATGCAAAATATGCACCATCACTGTGTGTCATATGGAAGAGAGAGAGTTGTTTAACTGTGTAAATGCATTTATTAAAAAGCCTTTTGAGCTTGTCCGGTTGTCCTTGTGGTGATGTTACAGATGCGTGCTTTAAGGAGAGAACTGACCCACAGATATTTATAGGAATGTCTACTGCGTCGATATTTTCCCCATGGTTTCAGACAGGTTTAATCATTAGTATTATATGTTTTATACGATGCCACTTTGTTGAAATTAGATTTTATTTGTGATGTGGCTCTTAGCTGGTGTGGGTCAACTGGTCACCTGGCAAGGGTTTCCAGCGATCAAGCTCACCATGGTAACCGTTTCGCAAACACGTTCAGTGTCGGATTAAAGCATTGTTTACGTAACAATGTAGTATTCGGCATTGCGTTCCTTCATAACATCAAACAAATGTTTATCTCGTGCATGTAGCAGAATATTTGCGCATTTACGTAACAAACTATTTGCAACGTCATGATTTGGAGTTTTGACGCCACTTGAAATTGCGTTTTTTATTCGTTCTTCGGTCTGCAGTCTCTCACGTTTGAGATGTCTTACAGCAGACGCACCCTTAATTCGGGCTGGTAAGTAACTTCTTCAGACATTCGCTATCCCAAGTCGAGCACTGTCTGATGGCAACGATCCATAAATGGTTTGCAACTCTTTCCAGGTATAACCACATAGAAGCGGAACCCAAAGACTATGACTTCAACCAGTGTCCTGCTGGACAGAAAAAAACACTCGCTAAATCCACGTACAAACACTTTGGAACCATGATGGATGCTGTGAGTAAGACTTTTGCGTCTCCTTTCTCCCCCACCAGTCAAACAATGATAAATAACGTGTAGGTCGAAAGGAGTGTGATGTAGCCACGAGACAGGCCACACAGTTACATGTGTGTGTGTGAAACTATAGGACTCTAAGCACGTGCGTGGGTGAATGAGCGCATGTTCATGGCGTAATATACAGCACAAGTGAAAGTCCATGTGCAATCTATCCCATAAACATCCGTCTCAGAGCAAGGCTAGGACAGTCCAGCATCTTTCACAGCCCTCCCACCCCTCCTCCTTCCCTCCCTCCCTCCCTCCTTGCAGGACTGGACCACCAGCACGGGGACCCAAATGGCCCAGTGTCTCCTGGAGGAGGAGAACCAGGCCAGGAGAAGCCCCAGGTCCATGGTCACAGCTGAACACTTCCAGTCTGCAGACTTTAACAGGCGGACTCTGCCCAGGTTAGACATCCTGAAAGACCTGCTGATTTTGTTGGCGCATCACACCGCAGGACGTCTATGAAGTGTGAAGTCTACTGAATGTAGTTAATTTAATTTGAGATGGCCAGTAAGAGAGGGCGGGGGGGGGGGCGGAACCTGTGAGTTATTACTTAGTTTAACTTGTAATGTTATCGTTCTACTTCAGTGTATTGTGTGGTTTTTATCACAGCAAGGATGCAGCTGGAGTGGTGACCAGTGACGTTCTACCGCGTCATCCCCCTGGCCATAATCAGACGTAAGCCGCTGTTTTATTTCTGCTCGAATAGGATTTCTACTGCAATAGACAGCGCTCTTCGCTCTGAACTTGTCAGTTGTGACCATCTATCACCAGAGGGGGGCGCAAGACAGCTATATAATACGTCAAGTTCCTCAAAAGCCTCAAGGCTAAAGGATGTAGTCGAGATTTGAACTTTATTGCTCTCACTTACGATGGCCACATTTTATTTGCACGCATTACACTAAAGAGAAATATGTGTGTAATTGCCCAGATTGTTTGTGCGTGTGTGAGAGCATGCACACGTCTAGACTAGTCTGGAGAGCTGTAGCAATTCAACCTTCATTAACCACATGTGATTTTACTGATGAGCTTGTTAAGCAGCTGAATAGGGAGGGTGGATTTCCCAGTTCTAGTGGTGTTTGAGGCAGTAACTCATGCTGTGGGGTGAGTTTGTTTTAACCTCCTGTCCCTCCCTCCCTCCAGTGCACTAGTCTCCACGTATAACGTGGATTACCTGCCCCCGTATGGTGCCTTTAAGGACGAGGTGAGTGGGGGCCGACAAATAATGACATATAACGTAATCACATCAAGATAGTAAACAGAAAAAGAGATTATTTATATATCGAATGTCATATATCATGAATTTTATTCGAGGGTTTCACCACTTCTGAGAATGCGTCTGATCGGAATCTGCTTCCTGCACTTGTCTCTGTGTCGTAGTTTCCTTTTGTCCGAATATATCAACGTTTAACGAGGGTTTCTGTGAGTCGTATCTTTCTGAATCCCTGGCAGGTTGGTCCCTCACCTTTCAGTGGCTTTTAGAGGAATCGTAAGACCAGGGAAACCTTCTGCCCACAGAGTAGGATGAAACCAGTGTCATGTCATAAAACGCCTTGACATACCGGAAACACAAGCAATATCTGGGGCTATAATCAGAAGCAGGGTTGTAGCTCAGTGTATTTTTGGATGGATTCACCCCCCCCCTACCCCCCCTTCACGTAAGCGCAAACAGATGTTTAATATGATGGCTAATTCTCCACAGTAGGCAGATCTGAGGTCCTCATCCCCAACTCATCCCTCTGGCCTGCAAACGCTTTACATCCAATGCTTTAAATCTCTCACCGCCCCTCCAGAAAAGCACAAGTCGCATTTCCTCTTTCAAACAGGAAATAAAAAGAGACGTATCGTCGCTGATCGGCTTCCCGATGTGATGTGGAGCGACTCGCAGAGTTCTGGGTCTCTGAGAGCCTTGCTGGAGTTCTGGGCCCTTCAGGATTTTTTTACAAGTGTTTTTAAGGACATCTGTGATGTAATCTCAGCCACATCCACAGAAAACACCTGTTCAGCATCATGATCTTATAAACAGATACAGGGTTCCAGATTCTTTGTGTTCCTCCAGTTAGCAGGAAATAGGAGATCCAAATGCAGGAGATAGCATTTTTACGACGCGTTTGGTTTACCTTGGTCAGGACGCCAAGACCCGTCAATGTTTTGAAGTTGTTGTCGTGTTGTTTTGTCATGTCAGGGGGTTAACGTGGCCCTTCCTGTTCCTCTCTGGCCTCTGCTCTCCTCCAGGTGAGCGCGAAACGCCAAGCGGTGGAGACACCCGACTTCCGCAGGCGCCAATCTCAGTTCACGGACACGGCTGACTACCGCCGGGCCGGGCGCAACACCTGGCAGGAGGAGAGCGGGGTCTACCATCCACCCGGCTCCAGGAGCGGCGTCCACACCAGGCCCACCAACCCCTTCTTACCCTAGAGCCCCCCTGCCCGTCCTGGGGCTTCACAGCATCCAGGCTCCTTGGCTCCAATGTGACGTAACCACAGCTTAGCTCCAAAGGATCGTTGTACGTCTTAGTTCCGCCGCCCTTTTCTTCCTCCTTTGGCGGTTATTCTTCGGCACAAATAAACATTTCATCACAGATTGTTTTTAGGAGGATCATTGTTTTCATTTAGGCTGATTCAGCGAGTCAGCAGATGTCAACGCGCACTTAGCTCGCTAGGCTACGTGTTTGTGCTCTGTTTCTCTGTGTTCGAGAAAGTGTTGCAACATCTGCTTTTCTTTCTCTCTCTCCCAGTCTCCAACGGTGGTTCCTTGTTCGTTTGTTTATTCGGGTCTTTTCTCAAGGAACGTTCCGTCATTTCTGTTGTTGCGATGTCTCTCCAGGGTGGTGAGACCGTGTTCGTTCTCACCGCAGGTCTTCCCTCATGCGTCATCCAGGTTCCTTCTCATGGAGTTATTGCACCCAGAGCACAGACCACTATTTTCTGACCTGTGTTTCCACCTGGACTTTAGCTAACCTTCTGGTGACCCTTGAGCTAGCTCAGCTTGTTCGTTGGTGTGTGGGTGTATGCAGCATGCTGTGTATGCAGCATTTCTAAACATAACGTTGTAAGTCCAGTCACATTATGGAAATCCTCCTACATTTCCTGTGTGCTTAAGTGTCCTTATACCTACACATGTTCTTCTACACCAGAATGGTGGAACAGTCTAGAGCCATGTGCCAGAGGAGTGTGTGTGGGCGTTTCTACACGTGTGCTGTGCGCATGTGCGTTTGTCCATATGTCGAGTGGAATAGAGGGAATGCAATGTCTTCATTCCTAACAAATGAACCATTCATGGTCGGCATGCTGCACAAGCACACACCTTTCTCTGCCTGTGTATCTCTGAGGGTAACATCACCCCCCCCCCCACCCCGATCAAAGTAACCAGCGGCGCCAACTATTGTTGAGACCCCCTTGACAGTGGAGGCGTCTGTCACTTCATGTGCTTTGCGAAAGGCGAGTCCCAAGGTAACCTTATCGTGGGTTCGTAGATAAAGATGTGAGCTTGCTGATTGGGCAGGACGGTTTACCTGTCTCTGTCTTCATCTGGTGTAGGCTGATCGTACCAGACTGTTGCTACTGTGTCTTGGCGGTCTACGCAGCATCTGTTCTCTAATCCAGAAATATGTTAGAACGACCTCCTGTGTAGTTGAGTAATATCGTGCACATCAAACGTTTCCTAACAACAAACTGCGGTCTCTCCCGTGTCATGGGAAAGGCAACGCGGCACTCATAACAGGGCTGATGTCATATCGCTTCAGGGTGCTCTGAGATGCCTACCTTCTCTGGAGCTCTTCTTCTGCGGTGCTTGTATGGTGCTCTTCCTACAGGAAGACCTTCTCCTACGGTGGCCCCCCCATCTTCGACGCAGGTCTCCCCCCCTCAACCCGCCCACCCATCGGAGAGGTCTCCTCTAGTGGTCTCTTTGATGCGAGGTCAGGCATGTCTGACCAGCGCCTAAACCTCCAGTTGGTCCTGGAGAAGGACGAACAGCTGCTCCCTGCTCCAGCCTCAAGGCAGACCTCACCCTCAGGCCTCAACGCTGCTGCTGTGAAGCTCTGCCAGGGAGAACCCACACACAAACGCGCACACTGGTACGCACAAACGCTGACTCACTCCCTCCCAGCAATAAAGGAGGAACGCAGGACGAAATGAAGAGCGTTCCTCCTCTCGGCATCCTTTTGTTTTTGGCCATTTCCTGTGAGCGTTGGAAAGGATCCGTCTGTTGTCGTGGCGGAAACAAGCCCAGTGCTCAGATCGCTCACAGCATTTTGGGGGGAATTTAATGTAGACGTGTGACGGTAAACAACAGCAGCTTAAAAGGATCTCCAGCAGGGAAGAGTGTGTGAGATTAGTGTTTATCTTTCTTTCTCCTTGCATACAGCAAAACATTCACAGGCAGCAGCCAGAATCGAGCCCCTCCCACCCAACCGACCTTGGGACGCCCGCATCACTTCCTTCCAGGACCCGTCAGGTGTGCGTTTTTACCATCTGTAAAATCCCTAAACAAGTGCTTGACCACCTGGAACAGCGATAAATACCGGTTTTGCTCTCACTCACTCACATGTCACAGGAAACTCCTCTCCATTCTTGTGAAGCTCTGGGTGTGTGTGTGTGTGTGTGTGTGTGTGTGTGTGTGTGTGTGTGTGTGTGTGTGTGTGTGTGTGAGAGAGAGAGACTCATTGCTAGTCAGAGGGAAGAGAGGGGCTCAGTTGGACAGGGAGACAGCTGGGAACCAGATATGCTGCCCCGCACAACTCTCTCCACCCACAGCAAACAAGCGCCCCTTACTAAACACAACTGGGGTGATCAAATTACCTTCGTCCGTGGTTTTACTACTTCCCTAGTGACTAATACGCCCCTAATAATACGCACAATATTATCCTTTAAAAAGAAAAAACTTAGACTCAAGTTGGACCTAAAAGGAATTTGATTCTTTTGATTTTATGAAGATCAAATTGGGACATATTCTCACCCTTGTGTTTATCTACGGTGATGAATTGGTAAATGAAAATTGAGTCATTTCATTTCATCACTGGCCAGCAGTCCTGTGGTTATCTCAGTCTGTTCAGCTGTGGAAAGTCTGTGTCTTTCCTTACAAGCCTGGAAAAGTAAAGTGATTTAAATGTCTTCCTCAGACAGTTAATCACTGAGCTCCGTGTGTGTGTGTGTGTGTGTGTGTGTGTGTGTGTGTGTGTGTGTGTGTGCCTGACACACACACGCACACACAAACAGACAAACACACACACTGGAACAGGCACGCACAAGGACGCATACACATGAAGACCCACGCACACTCATCTACAGTGGACAACTAGAGTCTGTTCTTCGGTGCAGACGTACAAGAGGAGTCATTCTTTTATGTGTGTTTGTTTTTCCACCATGGATACCTAACCTAGCTAGTTATGGTCACATGCCCCAGCTGGTTATGGGTACTGTATACACTTGGGCACCAGGTCAGACCCTTTCAAGCTACCACCTCAGGCAGTAGAAGCCCCTCACTTCCTGGGACCCGGACACAACCTTTTCCACATCCTGGCGTGTGTGGGTGTCTGTGTGTGTTTGTCCCCTTCTTCATGTGTGTGTGTGTGTGTGTGTGTGTGTGTGTGTGTGTGTGTGTAAGCATGTGTGCATTGTGAGCTTGTAAAACCTGTGGCCATACATGCGAGAGTCTTCGTGCAAGTCAGCCTCAGGGATTTTCGTCCCCCTCGCAGCCGTGTCAACAACACCTCCACTTTGTGTCAAGCACCGGCCAGGCTTCAGCTCCATGTTTACGTAGCCAAGGCAGGTAGAACAAGGCTGCAGATCCATCACCCACCTCCAGCCTGGGAAATAAACCACTCAGAGAGACACTAACAGGCACACCCTGACATCTCTGCCGGTCAAAGGTCAACTTCTATCTCGGTCGGAGAGGGTTTTGACGCAGACCAAACTCGGTCCTCTGTCTTGACGCAGACCTTTTAAACTTGTTCCTCTCACGTACAACCCCTGCCTTGGAATTTTCCTCGGCTTTTAGCAAGTATTCCTGAATCCAGATGGTTCTCTTTCTTACCTCCGCTGACATGCTGATGTTGTGAGGTGAGTTGGGGATTTCCTCAGAGGTACTAATGCACGGAGGAAGGAACGAGGATCTGTTCTAGACAGAGGTGATATTGTGTGGAGGAGAAGTGAGGGGTTTCCTGCAGGACCAGGGTGAAATACTGCTTTCTGTGACTGCAGTCTTTTTCTTTTCTCCTTCAGCCTGGCTGGACTGCCTCGTCTGCTCACCTACTCTGCCATACTCTACTCTACCATAGTCAATCCTACTCTGCCATACTGAACTTTACCATACTCAACCATACTCTACTCTACCATACTTATCCCTAATTTACTATACTCTTCCATACTCAATCCTACTCTTCCATACTCTACTCTGCCACATTAAATCCTACTGTACTATACTCTGCCATACTCTGCTTCAGAATACACAACGTTAATCTCCTATACTTTGCCATACTCTAGCATACTCTACTTACTCTGCTCTACCATACTCAACCGTAATCTACTATGCTTTACTATACCCTAATCTAAGATACTCTGTTTAACCATAATGTACTCTACCCTACTCTGACATACTCTACCCTACTATACTCTCCTCCACTCTACTGTACTCAAATCTACCCTACCAGAGTTTACTCTACTCTACCGCACTCTACTCTGCTTGACTGTCCTCTACTCTCTGCTACCCAGCTCTACTCTGGCCTCCACCAGCGCTCGCAGGAGGGCCAGAGCGTGGTGTCTGCAGTCCTATGTGTCAGCAGTGCCACGTGGGTCGACCCGGCCCAGAAGCAGCCTGGGTCGGCTAGCTGCAGACAGTTCCATGACTTCATCCTGACACACCACAGCTCCTACTGGGACATGGGTGGCAACGGGGGAACAACACTACGCCCTGGGATGGAGTATTTACCCCCCCCCCACACACACACACACACACACACACAAACACACTGGGAGACAAGAACTTCCACGCACAAACACACCGAGAGACAATACCGTCCACACACAAATTCAAGCATGGGCAAATGGGAGTATGCATAAACATACAGAGGGATGTAAAACCTACACATACAGACTGGGATGTGGAAAAAGGGAGATCCACTCTCCAAGCCTGACAGGAACGTAAGGGTAACAGAGCAGCCATGTCACTGCGCTGACGCAGCGCATGGAAGCGAAAATTCAGCAACGGTTGTGGCACAACATTTTCCTGGGTGAATACCAACGTGTCTGTCAGCAATCTGCCCAGAAACTGTTTCCATTCCTCTCTAACCAGCCCATGCCCCCGTTTCGCGACATAGAAATAGTTTCATTGCTGCGTTCAGGCCCACACAGTATTGCTATGTTCACAGCTAAACCGATGAAGTAGGTCTCTGATAACAGCAGAGGTGTAAATGTTTAGAAATGTAAACGTTACATTGTGTTTGTTCCCAGTCAAGTAACTGACTCCAGTTACCCAGGTCTGCTGGTTAACATTGCCTTCAGAGCTAATCTGTGACGTCACAGGGATCAGCGCATAGACGGAACAGGCTTGTTGTTGAACTTCTCACCTCTGAACGTGAACTTTTACACCTGTGAATGTTAATCATTACAGCAGCGCAGCTCAGACGCTCTTCTCCATGCCAGACGTTTTCCCCCCCCATGTCAGACAACTGCGAAACCAGTGCAAAACACAGGACATCTCTGAAACCGAAGATCCAAACATCTCGGCAATGACCTTGGCAGCTGCAAGCCTCTTCGGTCTGGTTGGGGGGGCGAGGGGGGGGCGAGGGGGGGGGGCGGTTTAGCGCAGAGGACAAAGGGTGTGTTAAAAAATAGTAAAACAAATAGTAAACTTGCAAGTTTCTGTCCAACCGTGCATACATGACCATTATGCGCAAGGGAATAGTGGGTCCGAACATTACACTATGGGGAGGGGGAGGGGGGGGGCATTTGACGATGCTTATGTTATGATAAGCGTGGAGCACTTCGTCAGTGGAGGCAGGAATGTCTGTGATCCCAACCGTAGGGAAGAGATGCGGGAGGCGGGGTACAGGGAGTCCCTGTGGCGAGGCGTCCGTTATAATCTGGACTGCATTACCGTGCAACTCTTCCTCCCTCTAAGTCTCTCTGTCCTCCTCCGTGCCAACTGCCGCGCGTATCTCCAAGTCGGATTATGCCATGTAACGTTCACGGAAGACACCGAGAGACATTATCGTCGCGGTTGGAAGCGGTGACTGAACTTGCACACGAGCAAGACCCAGCGACAGATTGATGCACGAGCTGCGTTCTTTTTTGGGTTTTGAGTCGTTGTTAACTAACCGCGCGCGAGTGGACCTAACCTCTCCATTCCCCTTCTCCGTCCGGCTGCTGCCTCGCGATGCTCCACTTTTACCTTCCTGTTATCTTTGGTGAGTAGGAAGAAAGCGTATATAGAAAGAAGCAAGCCCATATTTAAAGAAACAACGCAACGTGTGGCTGCGTTACACCGCCCAGACCTCTGCGTCACGCAGGGTTAGTTCCAGTTGGAGTTCCGTTAGTTTACCGTTGTTCTACCGTTTCCCAACGCTTCCTTTAGATAAGATGCTGAGAATAAAGTACAATTAATTATGTTGAATGCATAGCCCAGTACTGTACTTTGGAGTAACATTATTCTCATTAAACGCGCTCAACATTTTCTTGCACACATCTTATTCTTGCTCCTTTCCTCCCAGTTTCTCTGCTGAGTGGGTTAGTATGGGCTCAGCAACAACTTCTGGCCGGCTCCTGTAACTTCGAGCAGGACACCTGCGGCTACACGTCCGACCCGGCCTACGCAAGATGGTCCAGAAACGACGAAGGTTGGTTGTAAAACTAAGTATCAAACAATTGAATTGCAAGTTCAAAGAAAAAACGTATTCTGCACCTTTTTTTTTCTTCTTTTTTTTTTTTTTTTACAGCAGTTTGAGTTTCAGAGTCAGTTTACATCTAAATGAACCATGCATTCACTCGCATGTAGACTACATCGGATTGTTTTAAACAGTATGGCGGGTTTGGGGTGTGTAGGGTGGGGGAGCTGAAATTGTCTGCTCTTTCAACCTCCACAACCCCTCTCTGCATAACTGGTTGGCATAGTGATTCAGTGATTGGAGAGAAAGAGTGAATGACAGTGTGTGTTTGTGTTTTGTATGAATGAGGTAGTGGGGAGGGGGTGTTCATGGTTACAAACACACAGACAAGACTAGCATGGAATGTTAATGAAGCATTATTCACTTGAGGTCAGATGTTCCATGCATCCAGCCCTGCAGTGTTCTGAACTGCTGAAGGTCTTAGAATTAGATTTTTTTTTTAAGTCAGATGTCCGCAAATACTGTACAGTCCTGGTCTGCACACACACACACACTTGCACGCACACACACACACACACACACACACACACACACACACACACACACACACACACACACACACATAGCTAGATAGAAAGAAACACAGAGAGAGAGTGGGTCGGGTCAGAGAAAGGGAGAGAGAAAAATATAAACAGAGAGAGCAAGAGAGAAAAAGAGGGAACTTAAGACAGCAATGTGCTGAGCGATGTATGTTACCAGAGTCCAGACACACACACACACACTCCACTCTATTCCATTTTTCGACCTCCATGCGTGTAGAACCCTCCTAGTCCCTGTGGACACAGCAGGCGGCCCCTCCAGGAGCTGCTCTGGTTTGCGGTCATCCTTCTGAGGTGTTTACATTAGCCCGCTAAAAATAAGTAGCGATGTTGTAGAGTTGTCTGTACCATCTCGCTGCCAAGCTGAACTATCTGTATAGTTTTAGACCCCCTTATTGTAAGCTGCTGGCACTGGCTCCCCCCCCCCCCCCCCCGTGACTAGAGATAGACCTCCACTCCCCTCTGGAATGAAGAACAGAAGCGTTCACACAAAGCATAAAAGCACACATGCACACACAAAAGGGGAGCCAGCGTGCAACAGGCCAGATGGAGAGTCGCGCCGCCAAGGCAGGAACGAGGACGGCGTTCCGCCAGCATGGGGTTGGCGATGTCAACGCGGCTGGTTAGGTAGCGGCGGGCGCGCTATTCCCAACCGGGCCATTATTATGGTCATAAAAACCGCGACTGGGCCACGGTGCGCCTTGTTTTCTGTTTGGTTTCCACGGTAACACAGGACGGAGTGGTTGCTCCGTGGTTGAGAGATGGATGGAAGTAATTCTAGGAAGTGGTTGTTAGGCTGTAGCCTACTATACTATCAGAGCAGGGAGAAACCGCAGGAAAAGAGTGCCTGAGATAAAGAAAATATTTCAAATAGAGTAAACAGATGTAAAACATAGAATCAATAAAAAATGAGGCAAGCTCACCCTTCAAAGACCACCTAGCCATCTGATGTCATGTTGGCCTATTTTGTTTGCCAAAGAGATTATTTCTCTTGATTTCCCAATGAAAAGAAATGGTAAACGCTTGTCTGAGGAGAATGGGAAACAGACAGCAGGCTCCGCCTCCAGACAGAAATGTGTTACAAGGCTGGAGAAAGTGATGATTCAGTTGAGTTTGGCTGTCAGGTCTGTAGCAGCTGCAGGTAGAACAGTCTAGAAGCGAGACAGACTCATCATCACACAAGCCTCTGGTCTTTGTCAGGTCTGCCAGAGATTCAAAGGTGCTGATGAGCGCTGACTGAAATGACTCACTGCCCAACGTAAACACACACACTCTCTCGTCGTAAACGCATACACACACAGAGACAGACGCTGAGACAGCATGTTGCGATTGTGATCTTCTGCAGGTCACATGGTCAGGTAGGTCACGCTTCCTAAGCCTAGCCTGTCACCGGGGGTAACCGTCATTATAGCCAGTCACCGCTGGTTAGCTTAGAAGCTAGCCAGACGCTGACTGCCTTTAAAATGTTATATTTACGACACACACTTCAGGTCACGCTGCTCAAGAGCAGCACTGAGAAGATAAAGTCTGTTAAAAGTTGCAATGCGATACCCCTTGTCTGAAATTCACAGCTAACATTGTCACCAGAGAATCTCTCAGAAACACTAACACCTCATTAACGATCCCAAGAAAGCTACCTTATCTGTTTGTGTATAACTGACACCTCATGTACTCACTGATAAGAGATTTTGGAGGTTTAAATGAATCCTTGATACATGATGACATTAGCCCTTCATGGACCTTGAGCTCACAGATTTGATTGGGAATCAAATACGTCTTCAAATCAATTGAATAATAGCTACCTAGCTGTTTCACCCCCTTCCTTTCAATATGATCCCCCTTCCTTCCACTGATTCATTATTCCCCTACAGACTTGCTTAAAGGATTTCTACTCCAAAATATTGTGGAAATGTTTACAGTTCAGGAGCCTTGAGGCTGTGCCAAATGAGAACAACAGGAGACCCTCCACTCTGAGTGCTGCTGCTAGCTACAGCAGGAGATTCACTCCACTCTGAGTGTTACTGCTAGCTACAGCAGGAGACCCTCCACTGAGTGTTACTGCTAGCTACAGCAGGAGACCCTCCACTCTGAGTGTTGCTGCTAGCTACAGCAGGAGACCCTCCACTCTGAGTGTTGCTGCTAGCTACAGCAGGAGACCCTCCACTCTGAGTGTTACTGCTAGCTACAGCAGGAGAACCTCCACTCTGAGATTTGCTGCTAGCTACAGCTGAAGAGGAGGAAAGGAGGAGGGAAGATTGTCTGTGTGATGGCAGAAAGAAAGAGAGATAGGGAGAGTAAAAAAGGAGGGAGAAAGGAAGGGGGCAGAAGAAGAGTGGGAGAGAGTAACAGTGAGAGATAGGGGTGGTGCGGATCCTTTTGGAGAGGGGGGCCTGAGGATAGGACGGGTGGTGGAGATGAGTCGACAGATGAGTCGACAAGCCATCTGGAAGGAATCTTTTCCGCTGTCAGAGTATCTAAAAACACTTCCTGGGGTCGTAAAGTGACCAGCAACACAATAACACAGTCACAGTGTAATCTTGTTTCTCCAGCAGCACCAGGCAGTGTGAAGCATCTTGGGGCTTGTGGCTAGCTGGGTTCCACTCCTTCCAAGAAAAGAAGCGTAACTCTGAACACTATGTGGTTTGCTTGGTTCTACTCTGTTGACCATTACCTCTTTATTTGTCACTTTCTCCCAGAGTGCTTTTCTTTCAGTCTCTATTTCATTCCCTCTAATATTGATGCTTTTAGCATATAGGTTTTGCGCTGATTGTACACTATTGTTCTCAATGCCGTAAATTCTATGTTGATGTCAGCTTTGAGAGGAGATTGCGTGCGCTTCATGTTACTTTTCTTCCTCCCCTTCTCCTCTTAAACCTCCTCTCCATCTCCTCTAACCTCCCTTCTCCTCCTCACCTTCCACCTCCTCTCCCCTCCCCTGTTCGGCTCAGGGCGTTTTATCACGGCAGAGGGCTCCACCCTGGACGGACAGGGGCAGGCGGTTCTGGTGAGCCCGGTCCTGGACCAGCTGGAATGGAGCTGCCTGCGACTGGTGTACCAGATCACCGGGGCCGGGTCACTGCAGCTGCACCTCCGCCCTGAGGGGGACAACTTCGACTACACCCTTTGGAGCGCCCACAAGCCCTCCGACAGCTGGCTCATCGCCAGCATCGACCTGAGGAACTCCTCCACCGCCTACCAGGTGGGGTGATGGAGGAGCGGCTGGGGTTAGAGGGAGAGAGAGGTGGAGGGAGGGAGAGGGGGGATGAGGAAAGGGAGACGCACTGCAATTGGGGTGAGAGTGGGGCAGGGATGGAGGGGGGAGAAAGTGAGATGAAGGGGTGAGTGTGAGGGAGTGGGAGAGAGATATATAAGTGGGGAGAGGAGTAGAGGTAGGAGTGAGGTGAGTGAATCGCATCATCTTTAGTAAATGGCAGTAGAGAGAAAGTTTCAACGCATTATGTAAGAGCCACATTAAACAAAGGCAAGGGCTTTAAATAGAAATGTATCCGCCTACGAAATTATCAACAGACCTAAGTAACGGATTGTTTATCAGCGATTACGACAGCATGATCTTCTCTGGGTGAGCTTCGTTCTAAACTTACGTCAAACGATCCGGCCTGCCGCCAAGGGCTTCGCTGTGGGCAGCATCACGAGGAGCATAAAAGCAGCTTTAAGATGAATCGCCTGTCCGAGTCTTCCATACTTACTATTGCCACCTACAAGGAGTCACCGTATGCAGGTTGGCTGTGGTTAGGTTAGGACCTTCCGAATCATCCGTCATCGGCCAGCCACTCCGGAGGGGCGAGGAGAGTCGCCATCCCTCCTCAACGTAAACCTGCCGTCAGGAAAACTTGGCTGGGAGACGTGAGGTTGTTTTACAATCGAGTGTGAATTATGGTGGGATTCAGCGTAGGGGGGTAGGGGGGGGGGTGTTCCATCACACACGTTGTCATTTTGAGTAACGAAGCCGTGCTTAGGTTTTTACAGTGGAAAGTGTGTTTGTCTTTTAAGCTCCCAGGCGTGGGCCTCCGCGGGCTTGTATCTGGGGCTTCGATCTGTGAGATGATGCCTCCTGCAGGGACTGATGAGCTCTGTCTCTAGGGGGGGGGATGCCCTGTGATTCCTAGTTAAAGGTTCGATGTTGATCGCGGACAGGGCGGGGGGGTGGGGGGGCCCGACCTTAGGGGGTACCGAACAGTTGTCTCTTCGTATTCGCTTCGAGTGGGTTGGATGATGTGAGATTAGCTGCTACCCTGATGCTCGCTTTGTCCATTTTTTCCTCCTCTAGTGACATTTTCAGAGGGTTTTTCCTTGTCTTCCTGGAGTGTTTAGGGTGGTTGAGGGGCAGTTTTATGGACTCATGCGAAGTCCTTTGCGACTGCTTGTAAAAAGGGCCGATCACATCGTTTTGGATTGGATTGGACTTGCATCTTACCTTCCCTTGTTTCTTCATTCCTGGTTACCTTCCACCCTCCCTTCACCCGCTTCCTGTCCTCTGCCCTGCTAGATCCTGATGGAGGCTCAGCCTGTAGAGCAGCCAGGCAACAGTGTGGCCATTTTTGAAATCCACATCGTCTCCGGCTACTGCCTAGGTCAGTGTTCTCTGGGTCTGAGGAACCAGCATCACAGCTGAGAAAACACACACATGGAACTCAAGAATAACTCACACTCCCAAACACATTCTAGAGCTGCGTACACTCTAGAACTATCATTATATACTGTATATATCTATCTATATTTATATAGATATCTATATATCTATATAGATATATATATTATTACCTATCCATATTACTGGCTCCCCATGTAGAGTCTAATTGATCTATATTCATCAAAATGACACCATCGTGAGAGTTGAGACCATTATGGTTCCTTCCAGAGTGCAACTTTGAGGAGCACCATTTGTGTGGCTATAGCAACCAGTGGAACCCCAATGTGAACTGGTACGTGGGCGGCAGTCTGGCCCGGGACCCTCAGTCCAGTCTCCCTGACGACCACACCATGAACAACCAAAGAGGTACACACACACACACACACAAACACACACACACACACACACATGCTGAATGATTCTGAAACTGTTTGAACATATGTTTCAACTACTGTGGTTCAGCTTCAAAGTATCTCTGTTTTTCTACTTTTTATCCTCCCCTGATATTCACACACACACACACACACACACACACACACACACACACACACACACACACACACACACACACCCAGGCCACTATATGTACGTGGACTCGGTGTACGCCAAGCGATTCCAGGAAGTGGCCAAGCTCACATCCCCCATGAGCACCACTCCCATGGCGGGCTGCCTGTCCTTCTACTACCACAGAGACCAGGAGAGGGGCAACATCTTCTCCGTCTTCACCCGGGATCAGCTGGGCCACTACGAGGAGCTGTGGAGACCCGAGGTGTACGCCACCCCCTCCTGGAAGATGGTGAACGTGGACATCAAGGCTCCACACCCCATGGAGGTCAGTTGGGGGGGAGGGGGGGGGGGGTTGCCAGGTCACGGTGCCTCTACCATGTGCTTGACCTCTCCTGACTGGATGCTCGCTCGTCTCATCTGCGCTCGTCTCTTCGGCGCTCGTCTCTTCGTCTCTCTCGCTCTCAGTTGCCGGCTCCCTCAGTTGAGAAGCTTCTCAGCTTCTCCTTTTCTCGCTGTCCTCCTCTGTTCCTTCTCTGCTGTCTGTCCTCTCTTCCCTTCCCCCTCTCTATTACTCCTCTTCTTCTCGAGGTACGGCTCCTCTCTGCGATGTCTCTTCTCTTTTCACTAGGAAGGATATAAATAGGCTGACGTGAGAATAGCAGGTTATTGATGGCTGGAGCCACGCGGCCAGAAACTGTTGTCCAGAGTTCCCCTTCAGGCTTCACAGAGGAGATTCCGGAGAGAATACTCTTGTCTCTCCATCCAGGCCAATTTCAGGCCCTTTTTCACTTGGTGGATTTGAACCTGTCTCAAGAGATAAGGAATGTGGACGGAAAGTCTTTCTGCTCGTCTAGTCTCTGTTTCATGTTGTTTTCCATGGAGAGCCATGCAGAGCACTGCAGTTAAAATAGTTTCTGCTGGGTTTATGTGTAAGTATCACCTACGGGCTCCTAGAAGAGTAGCCCAGTGTTCATTTGACATGTCAGTGAATATGTATGATCAGGATGTGTGTGTGTGTGTGCATAAAGCCAGTGTCAATAAATCAGAGAGTACATTTGCCTCACCTGGAGTTTCACCCAGATATCCCCCCCCCTACACACACACACACACACACACACACACGAAAGCACACGCATGCTCCCAGACAAACTCTTACACCCACGTGCTTCCTGAGGGTTTATTATGAGCATGTCTCCCCAGCGACTCTGCCATTTCCTCAGCGGTTTCACACCTTCGTCGTCACGGAAGCGCTTAAGCTGTGAGCTCAGAGTCTGGGCCAGCGGCTGCCGTCTACCCCTAGCCAAAGCTAGCCGCGGAAACTTCCAAAAACACACCAAGCTCTGGAAATTACAAGCATGTAGGCCAACCAAGGTCAAACCTTTTAGGGTATTGAGTAGTTCTGTGTCCTCTGCTTGATGGAAAAGTTGCCCATCTAACAAATGCAGTGTGTGTGTGTGTGTGTGTGTGTATGTGTGTGTGTGTTTTAGGTGGTGTATGAGGTGGCCTTCAACAGTGCCAAAGGAGGATATGTGGCCATAGATGACATCTCCTTCTCCCCTGAGTTCTGCCACACTGACACAGGTGAGGAGACCGAAGGGAATGGACAAATGGATGGACAAATGAAGGGATGATTGGTTACACAGACCGCTGGTTGATTGGTTGAACGGATAACTGGATCATTGGTTGAAAAGATGATTGAGGAGCTGATTGGACAGACACATGAATGATTGGATTAATGTTTTGGCCGGAACACTGGAACAAGCCTTACCAGACGGCAGATATTTCCATCCTCCACTATCCTCCTCCTTCATCTTCTTGTTGGTCTTACCTGCCTACTCTCGCACACTAACTCTGACCCCTAACCCTGACCTTCACGCTGGGTTGGGAGTCGTAAACACGGGTTGCCACGGAGACATACAGACTCTCACTCCACTCACAGGGTCTCTTTGTCATTCCAGAGCCCACGTTCGACCCGTCCGTGGCAAACTGTGACTTCGAGGAGGGCCTGTGTCGGTACTACCAGGAGAGGGGCGAGGGGAAGGTGTGGAACACGGTGTCTGTGAAGCCCAACGCCTACAGGATAGGAGATCACACCACAGGAACCGGTCAGTCTCACGCAGCTGTTGAAACACCCTGTTGCTTGCGCACTATGATGTCATCACCTGGTGGTGAGGATACGAGGGGAGGTGATGGGCTTGATGTTTACACTCCTATTCTGGATTAACAGTAACCACCCATCTGAACCCGGAGCTGGACAAAGCTGCTTGCTGTACTTCTCTGTTGAGGTCTCCTAGAATGATACGCTCTGCCCCTCCTCCGTCCATCCTTCCTCCCTCTCCCCCCCACCCCTCTCTGCTCCAGGCTCCTTCCTCCTCGCCAACACCCGCTTCACGTCGCGCCCGGGCTACGTGGGCCGCCTGCACGGGCCCCTGCTGCCGGGCAACCACAAGTACTGCCTGCGTTTCTACTACGCGCTGCACGGCTTCCGCAAGGTCGACAACGCCCTGGTGCTGTACCTGTACGACGAGCACAACGTGGCCCTGGAGAAAGTGTGGACGCTGGCCGACAGCACCAGGGACATGTGGACCCAGGTGGACATCACCTACATGAAGCCCATGCCCACCAAGGTAACAACCCGCCAGGGCATGGGCAACGGCTATGGGATGGGTGGATGGATGGATGGAATAGGGGTGTGGGGTGGGTGGAGGTATAGATGGATGGAGGAATGGATGAACAGAAACAGGCTAAATGAGGACATGTGTTACCAAACTCCTCCTTTCTGTCTTCCTTCCCGCAGGCGGTATTCGTCAGCATATGTAAAAACTTCTGGGACTGCGGGTTGGTCGCCATCGATGACATCACTGTGACCATCGGAGACTGTCGCATCACTGAGGGTAAGACAAGTCACCTGACTTCGAGGATGGCCGTGGCCTCAGCTTCAAACCAAAGTCCCGACCTCGGACTCAATCTGTTAGACATGATGTATTGGTGTCCATGGCAACCCTTGTATGTGAATGTGGGTGTTTTTCCTGCACAGGAAAGGGTAAGGTTCATGATACATAAATCCCTCATCTGGTATATTCCCTGCATCTTAGTACTAGGATGTTGTGGTTGCCATCTTTATTGCGATCTGTATTTCTTTCAGCAACTGACAACAGCTGAAAGACTGGGCTGGGCCCTAGATTTGAAGCTGTTACTATTTATAAACTTTTAAACGCTCAGCCACTGTGGAAACCATTCAGGCCCAGCCTCTATGAGAGACTGTAATTACATGGGCAGTTCTGGCTGGCCGGCACATTGCATCGTGTTGTAGTAGCGGCCAAACACCAATCGCAGTCTTTACTGTGGTTTAGGGGTTGATATGAATGGTGCTCCGAGCTATGATGTCAACCAGCAGCGACTGTTTCGTAGGAGTCAGTCGTGCTCCTTCAACGCAGCAAATTACAGCCATTCTTTTTCACCCACATCCTGGTGTCTATCCTGTGTGTTGTCTCTGCCCAGGTAACTGTAGACACTGTGTACACCCTCTTAAACCAAAACACTCATCAACTTAGACAGGCCAAATTAGCCAACGGGAGTTTCCTACACGATGAACAACTTGAACAACACACCATCCCATCATGCAGCGAGTCGAGCGAACCTGATTAGAAACCGCAGATGAAGCGGCACGCCTCGGCGAGGCCGTCCAGTTCAGCGTACCTTGTGTTGCAGGGCATAAGAGCGAGCAGCCCGGCCAGTGCGACTTTGAGACCGGCGACTGCGGCTACAGCCAGGACCGGGAGGGGGACAAGGGGGACTGGCTCCGAATCCGAGGCCAGTCTCCGACCTCCTACACGGGGCCCCGGGGGGACCACACCACAGGGGTGGGTAAGTCACGCGCGCGGCGCTCGTTTGGAATACGACCGTTTTTGTCTACGTGAATCTATGACCCTCTCTCACACAAACACAAGGCTTGAAGACAGCCCATGAAAGGCAGGGGATAAGGACATTTTGCGAACCTTGACGTTTAGGACATTAGGCCGAAAGGTCAACTTGATGACACGACCTAACTTTCGTCCAACGTGCCTGCGTCTGCCTCCAGGGTACTTCATGTACATCGAGGCATCCCTGATGCGTCCGGGCTACGCCGCGCGCCTGCTGTCCTCCTGGCTGCGCGGGTCCAACGCCCCCCAATGCCTGCTGTTCCACTACCACATGTACGGCTCCGGGACGGGCATCCTGAGCGTGTACCTGCGCCGCTCGGGGGACGACAAGGACAGCCTGCTGTGGAGGCGTCGCGGAGAGCAGAGCGTGTCCTGGATGAGGGCCACGGTGGACTACGACTGTGACGGCAAGCATCAGGTACGTGGGGACGTACACACACAGGCTGGCGGGCATCATTCTCACACACACACACACACACACACACACACACACACTGCCGTTGCAGTACACAAACTTCTTCACCGCGCTTTCTTTGTAGATTATATTCGAAGCAATCCGAGGGCCATCTATAAGAAGCGACATAGCTATCGATGACATCGTGTTTAGAAAGGGACCCTGCAAAGGTATTTGTGAACCCAGTATATTGAGATATATATATATTGCTGAAGAAGCATTCATGAATTTGAGTCAAATATGTTGTTTAAATTTGTGTGTGTGTGTGTGTGTGTGATATCTGTCTTTTTAGAACCTGTTGACTCAATTCCATACTCTGGATTCTCAGAAAACTTCAACGAGATCGACTACTAGAATGGAAAGTTTGAGTGAATGTGTGTAACTGTGTTAGTATGTGGGGGGGACAGGTTTAATATTGGGAATTCAAAGTATGAACACTTCACCATGACAACACTCTGGCTTTATGTAGAGTAGAAATATACTAATTTACAACTGTTCTGACATGTCATCATAGTTTTGCACTGTTTGTCCAATTTTACAATGTTGGGTCAATTTGTGCGCTATGAATTTTATATTTGATTTTTGTATAGCCAAATCCGACGACTGTTTTTTCTTGTACGACTGAAGAGAGGGATTGCGTTTGTCAAGAAAACTTCTCAAGGACAAGCACATCGTATCTTCGCAATAAAAATGTCACTTCTGACCTCTACTGGCCAGAGTCTGTTACTGCACTTCATAAAGAACATTCAGACACGACTGACATCAAACAATATTTTGCCTTCTGCTTTACATCCACAGTCGACAGACACTAAACACGTTCATAGAAAATATCTCACTGTGACAAAGGACTTATTTCCAGCTGTCGGACTCATTTTCAAAACCTGGATTTCTTCATGAAGACTGACTGGATGTTATTGAGTAGAATACACGATTGCAGGTGAAGGCAAAACAAGCGATGTCGACAGTGACTTCAGTACTGCACCTAAGTGTGTGTTTCTTAATAAGTAAGGGTCAAAGCAATTGGACAAGATCGAAACAGTTTTGTTTTTCTACAGAAGTGTGCTGCGATGAAGTAGACGAAATGTTTCAATAAAAATGGTAGAAAAATACTGGCATCTGATTGTCATTTGATATCCCCGAATGTGATGATATTTTATTTTATTCCTGTTTGATCAGAATGCAGTTGCTTCTCAGTGACTAACGTGTCAGGCGTATCTGCAGGTCTATGAGGCTGGTAACAGGTTTAATACTGGCAAGACGTCTAGAAGAAAGTCAAAGAAGCAGCTTCATAATCGTATCTGTTGTACTTACTGTACCTACAGTACGAGGGCGCCCCGACCCCAGTTATGGTAACTGCGCAACCGGATGATAAACTTATACAGAGAGTTAAATCGTTTTAAACTACCACAAGTACTTTTATATGTATTCGTTTTCATTTGGACTGGGTTTTTTTGTGTGTTTTTTTTGCAGTGGAATTGACATCGAAAAATGAGTGGAATGTCCCTTTAAACAACCAATGACTTGAACGTCACTGAACGCCCCCTGCACACGTTGGCTGTGATGTGCTGTGAATGGGCCATGAAAACAGAAGACCTGGATTAATCCCACGATTGACAAGAATGAGACATCTCTAGCTGGTATCAGGATTAAGCTACTACCGGTGCCAGAAGGTATTCGTTGGGGCAACCAACACGACCACAGGCGCCGAAACTCCATCACCGGTAAGCGTGCAGTCTGACTAGCTTCATAGCCTAGCAAGCTGGGTTTATTAGTGGATTATCCAGTTAGCTTCCCAGCCATTAAAGGCGGGTAAACCAAGAATTTACGCTCTTGATAATTCTATCAGGAATCGTGCTACTAGATAATGGCGCTATCTTGCTACTGTGTCCCCCTTTTTTTTACTTCGATCCGGAGAGTCAGCTAGCCAGTAGCTAGCGAGTCTGGCTACATCACCAGCTTCTCATCAGCGAGTTAGGGGTTGGGGGGAGATCCACAGGGGGTCGTGTACAGCTCAACACCAGTTACCTGGGGAATGATCGGAATATACAGGTCGTGTGACGCTGAATCTATTAGCTTATCTCCAGGTCATGTTATCGGTCCCTGACATCGTTACCCGCTCGTAGTTTGTGATACCGTAGTCACTGATTAAACCTAATCAAATAGGAGCTGCGGTGCGCAAATCACCCGATACTTTTCGTTGATCTCCCGGTTTGTGGCCATACTTCATGACCTGTGAGATTACGGGATTTTTAAACGGGTCAACACAATTTCCGCGGAACTTCCTTGATGAAGTCGTGTCTACCCGTGTGCCAAAATCCCCTCTTCATTAAATGTGCCGTTACAAATGGCAAAAGATCAACAATGGCGTGTGATGAACTGTGTGATTAATATGTATTGAAATGCTTCGGTGTTATGTGTGAAAATAGCACCCTGTTGTGTGTGTGTGTGTGTGTGACTAAAACCCTTATTGGATAACCTAATCCGAGGTAGTGACTAAAAAATACACTTTAGAAATAGTTACTGGTCTTGGAATGACCGACACCGACATAATGATAAGGGTTGGTTGATGGTATCAGTTGAGACCGCAACTGATCACTATAATTATGTTTCCCACTGAATGCTATTGTTATGTTGTGGTGGTTCAGCCACTCTATAAATTGGGCTTTTAAGAGAGTTGCACCAAAACCTTGTCCCGAACTATCCAGACGTTCTATACTTAAACTCACTGCTTTTTTTTTTTAGGGGGGGGGATATACATTCTGGAAATAACTTATAACGGTAAGTTCATTCTGCTTCTGTGTTCAGCGTGTGTCTTAGTTTGGCAATGTGTTTTCAGACATTTTATTGGTTTTACAGCAGGTTGTACAAGCCTGTTAGTCTTTAGCAAGGCTAGGCTATAGCCTGCTTTTGTAGAAGTTTGTTTTTGTCGGAGGCCTAACTATTGTTGGATGGCACGAACGCGATCAAGATGACATTTGTCACTGTTCAGTCAAAGGAAAAACCTTGAATCTCTGTATGTGCAAATGCATGTCAGACGAAATAGAGATTTGGTCAGGGTTAAATCAACAAACTGACTGCCTACACACACAGTTGCTCTGCGGTCATGCCAAAGTAGATCTTTTACGACATTTCCTTTGACACCATTCACATCCAAAAGTCACAAGATGTCTCCTTTAGTCCAAGTGAACGCAACAAACCCTTTTTTACAACAGGGTGGGATTGTAGCTTGTTAGACCTGGGCTAAAGGGCCGGCAGGAGATTTGAAAGGTAAACAAACTTATATTGTCTTTTTGAGTTATGCAAGTCTCTCTCCTTCGCTCTCCAGAGGTAGCTGCTATCCTGAACGCTGTATCCTCGTGGACCTGCGGCTTGACCTGCGAGTTAGAGGTAAAACGATAAGGACGCTCATTCTCAGCAGTGTTTGCACTTGTGACCGCTCAGAGGAGCTCATTTGGCCTTTGAATACGCTGATAAGATGGAAAACAGGGCATTTTCCGGGTGAAGCGGATCTGGTTCTTCAGACCGAGGCGATAGCCTGCTTTACGTGGGGGCTAATGGAAGCGCAGGCATATTTCTCTGGGAGTGTCTTGTCGTCTCTGATATCATCTCTGTGAGGATTCAGTCCGCGTCGAGATTCTCGGGGGCCGGTGCCAGGCTGTCTTGTGATGTGTGGAGGTGCGTGCGTGCGCGCTGTTCTGTTTTTCCCTTGGAAACTCGCATTTCTGGTCCAACCGAGCTTATGGAAGTGGATTGAAACCAGTTCTGTGGCGAGGAAACGGCGCAGGCGACTGGAGAAGGCGGCTTATTGTGCGTGCGTACGCTGTAGGGCCGTGTGATCTTCGCAGCTGGGAGCTAACTGGCCGAGCCCTCTCTCTCCTGCAACGTGCCTCACACCTAGATGAGGATTGCTGTTTGGCGTGCGGCGTTGATTAGCTGGCAGGTCGCTTTACCAGCCTGGCCTGTAGGAGGGAGAGAGCGGATGGGGTGAAAGTGGAAGTGGAAGGTGAGAGTGAGAAGGGAGAGGGAGGGTGAGAGGGCGAGAGAGGGAGAGGGGGAGAGGGCGAGAGAGGGAGAGGGCGAGAGAGGGAGAGGGCGAGAGAGCTGACCTTGGCGTAAGTGCTCCAGGACGGAGTGTCTTGCCAAGATGCACTCTTCCCATGTCTACCTCTACCGTCTCCCTCCTCCTCCTCCTCCATCTCCCTCTTTTCCTCTCCCTCCTCCCCTGACTCTTCCTCCACCTTCCCCTCACCTGCTCCTCTCCCTCAAGCTTAGACTTGTCCACAGGATGCAGCAGCAGTCAGGGGAGAATGAAGACATGCTGGCGTTCACTTTTCAGCAACAGTCATAATAAGGGCCTGTCCCCTTGTCCCGGGTCGACTTCTCAGCAGCATCTCCTAACTCAAGTCTGCGTCTCTCTCTCTCTTCCCCCGCAGGCAACCGCACCCTGAAGATCTGAAGACTGTCTCCCTCTCTCCCCCTCCCCCCCCTCTCCCCCAGTGCCCAGGTGTGTACAAGGTGCTTGGAGAGGCCAGCTCAGGATAGGGCCCTCAGGGCCCTTGCTGTGCTGTAAAGTGGAAGTGTGGAGATTCTTGCACCTGTTTAGCTTCCAGCCCCCCATAACAACCACCTCTCTCCCCGCAGACAGACCCCACCCCCTCCTTCTGCCAGCGGAGGAGTCATGACCCAGAAGCCCCACCATGGCCGCCGAACCCCCAGCACCACCATCCTCCCCCAGCTGACCTTAGGCCTCACCCTGGCCCTCGTGCTCTCCTCTCCGGGGAGGGCTCTAGGCGAGGGGGAGGCTTCGTCTCCGGCCCAGGTGCTCCAGGACCTGCTAGCACGCTACGGGGACAACGCTACCATCTCAGTCCCCCAGCTGCGCTCCTTGCTGGCCCGCCTCAGCGCTGGGCAGGGGGACGGCAACGCCACAACCCCCACTCAGGAGGGATCCCCTGCTGCCTCGCCGAGGACTAACAGCTCGAAAGTGAGTTTAGGCTAATCTACCCTGCCAACTGTGGTTCTGCCACACATGGGGTGGATTGTTTCTTTTCAAACTGGCCTTACCTGTTTTGCACGCGTTGTTAGCCAGTAGCAATATTACGGACTGATTTGTGTGTACATACCAATGCTACTTCACAGGTGCGTCGATGATACTGTCTTTCTGCCTACAGGTTTTTCTGCTTACAGTCACACACACATAGCTCAGACATTCCACATATTTCCCGAGCTTAACGTCGTGTGTGATTGGCCAGACAGCTATATTTTCTCAGCTTAACGTCGTGTGTGATTGGCCAGACAGCTATATTTTCTGAGCTTAACGTCGTGCATGAGTGACTCGATGACTTACTGATGGTCTCTGTGAGGATTGGGCTGATTTGACTGGTCCGCTTGGAGCTTGGCCGCAGAGAGAAGACTGTCAGAGACTGTCCTGTCACTGTCTGAGACTATGCTGTCTGTCTGTTAGAGACTGGTCGGTGTCTGTCTGTCTGTCATAGACTATTCTGTCTGTTAGATACTGGTCTGTGTCTGTCTGTCAGAGACTGTCCGGTGTCTGTCTGTCTGTCTGTCTATCTGAGACTATTCTGTCTGTCTGTTAGAGACTTGTCATGTGTCTGTCTGTCTGTCTGCCTATCTGTATGTCTGTCATAGACTATTCTGTCTGTTAGAGACTGGTCTGTCTCTGCCTGTTAAAGACTGGTCTGGCTCTGCCTGTCCGAGCACAAGAGGAGGGAGGTTTCCTACTTATCCTTCAAGCGTCCGTGTTTGGGTTGCTCGCTGTGTGTTCCATCACACAGTTCAGGGAGACTTGATCAGTCTGTATATCTGCTGGAAGCTCCAGAAACAATATTTGTCCTCAGATATGAAGCAGGCAGGTTGGTGATAGGAGGCCGGCTAAGGTTTCCTCTATTGGGTGCGTGGTGCCCGACCATGGGACCAGGACTGTGGATGTGTGTGGGTGAGGGTATAGGTGTGGTTGTGTGACTATGAGTATGTGTAAGTACAGGTGTGTGTGGTTGTGTGTGTGTGTGGGTACAGGTGTGTGTGGGTACAGGTATATGTGGTTGTGTGACTGACTGAGTGTGTGTGTGTGTGTGTGTGTGTGTGGTTGTGTGACAATGAGAATTGGGGGGGCATTAATGTGTGTATGGTTGTGTGACCATGAGTATGTGGGGGGGTTAATATGTGTGTGTGTGGTTGTGTGACATGAGTATGTGAGGGGGTTAATGTGTGTGTGGTTGTGTCTGTGTGGTTGTGTGTCTATGAGTATGTGAGGGGGTTAATGTGTGTGTGTGGTTGTGTCTGTGTGGTTGTGTGTCTATGAGTATGTGAGGGCGTGTCGAAGTGACTCACTCCCTGTGCCTCCCTCCCCAGTGCCTTGCTGCTGAACGACCCTGGCCGCTGTAAACAGCATCAGCGGGGCAGTTCCTCGCCTTTTGGATGGGCCATGGGGGGGGGGCGGGGGGGGGGGGGGGAGGGCTTTAAGGAACTCTGCCCCACCATGTTGCACCAATTGGACGCCGGCAACTGTGGCGCAGAGCAAGGGGAGGAGCCTAGAAACGACCTGCCCCCTAGACCCAGCGACTCTGAAGGTGAGACGCTTTGAAGTGGGGTTCGTTCTTCCAGGGGGGGGGGGGGGTCTGTGTCAGATGTGAACCAGGCTGTCTGAGGATGACCTATTGCTTGTTTCTGAATGTCTTTGGGTGTGTCCTTTTTGAAGAGTTCCGAGAGAAACGTAAAACCCGAACGACTGGGGGTCTCACAGCTGGTTCTGTTCTCTCTCCTAACAAACTCACTCTGCCCCTTTTCTTCCAGACCAGAATAGCTATCTCATGTTGCTGTCCTGTCAGCAGATACCCGCAAAGAGAGGATGAACACAGACCCCCCCCTGCCCCACCTCTCCACCTCTCTTTCAGCTTAGCTTTTAAATCTCACCTCGCCCCCCCCCCCTCTGTTAGCTTGCTGTCAGCAGTTACAGTTCGGTGTCATTAACACCGCAGAGACAGTTTGGCACCTGCCTCCGCTCCCAAATCCCCCATCCCTCTCGCTCCCGACGGCGCCCACGTCCAAACGCCCGTCATGGCTGACTCTTCGTTGCGACGCCGTGGGGGAGGGGGAGGGGGGGAGCGTCCCAGACAGTGTCCCACCAGAACACGCATCCCCAGCCCCATGCTACAGTCTGAAGGCTTCCTGCAAAGTCTCTCTCTCTCTCTCTCTCTCTCTCTCTCTCTCTCTCTCTCTCTCTCTCTCTCTTACTCCAAACCCCACCCCTCCCTTCCTCGCTCGGCCGGGCTTGAACCTCGCTGCTGCTTGGAGGGCTTGGCAGGCCACCACGGACCCAGAAATGTAACTGAGCATATCTTGATGCCACTGAAATGTTGCTTCTTCTCAGCAGGTTGAACATGTGACCCGGACCACTAATCCTAACCTGATTCCTCCTACAGCCCACATCGCTTTCAGAACCCAGTCGTGTGTGTGTGTGTGTGTGGCAGCGTGAGAGAGAGTCTGTGAGAGAGAAAGTGTGCATGTGTGTTTGTGCGAGAGAAAGAGAGCGCGTGTGTGGGTGGGTGTGTGTGTGTGTGTGAGAGACAGAGAGTGTGTGTGTGTGTGAGAGAGAGACAGTGTGTGTGCACTGCTTCTCACCACCTCCCTGCCCTCCTGCCCGCACAGTGTGGGGCTTCTCTGTTCTGAGTGTGACCCTGGTCAGTGTCTTCTCCCTGACCGGAGTCCTCCTGGTGCCCCTCATGAGGACGCGCCACATGCGCCGTGCCCTCATCTATTTCATCGCTCTCTCCATCGGAACGCTCTTCTCCACTGCTGTCTTCCAGCTCCTGCCTGAGGTGTAGTAGCCCGGCCACCCTAAGACCCTCCTAAAGGCTCCTCATACACACACACACACACACACCCACACTCTCTCTCTCTCTCTCACACACTCAGGGATGTAGTTTGAGGAGTCCACAGAGCACAGACCAAGTCCTCTCTGTGTTCTGCCTCCCACAGGCCCTCCTCTCCTCCTTCCTCTCTCCTCCTCTTCTCTTCTCTCCTCTCCTTCCTCTCCTCTCTCCTCTCCTCCTTCCTCTCTCCTCTCCTTCCTCTCCTCTCTCCTCCTCTCCTCTCCTTCCTCTCTCCTCTCCTTCCTCTCTCCTCTCCTCTCCTTCCTTTCTCCCTCTTGCTCTTTCCTGATGAGCCCCTAGAGGAGACATATCCAGCATCCTCGCTCATCAACAACCTCCCTCTATTCCTCGGATGTGTGTTTAATCATGTTGACGAGTGGTGGAGGATGGAGGGAGCGTGTCTCTTCGTTAAGGAGCGTGCGGGTGCCAGCGCCCGTGTGCCAGCGCCCGTGTGCCACCACCCGTGTGCCAGCGCCCGTGTGCGTGTGTGCGTTCCGCCATCTCTCGCTCGGTACGATCTAGGCCAAGTGCGACGTTCCATCCCCTTGAAGAGAGCCGGCCGGGAGAACGAAACAAATAGACTTAAACAAACCCAACAGCATCTGTGAGGAAACCAGGCCAGGTTAGCCTCCAGGACATCCACTGTCTCTCTATGTCTCTCTCTCTCTCTCTCTCTCTCTCTCTCTCTCTCTCTCTGACCTGGCGCTAGGGCCACATGAGATTGGAGTAGCAAAGCAACCTTAGAGGAGCCCTTCAACTGACATGTCTCTTGAGGCAATGGTTGAAAGACAATGGTTTTGAAGCCCCCCCCCCCCCAAACACAATCAACCCTTCATAGGCTATTGTAGAGTGTTCATTGTGTTAGTAGAAAGCAGCCCTGGGGCTAGAGGATTGAGAGGAGCTCTGTGTGTGCGTGTGCGTGCGTGCGTGTGTGCGTGTGTGTGTGTGAGTGTGACAGATGTAGTCGCAGTGTTGTGTTTCTGTAGTATTGTCTCCATGCTTCCTGTATTGAGGGAAGCTCACTTCCTCTTGTTGATCTGAGAACTACCCGTCCCCCCCGTCCCCCCTCCTGCACCTCCTGCTTCCTGACCTCCTCTCTCCATGATCAAAGTGAGAATCCTGCTGGGTTTGGGAAGGGAGAACGGATCATTGGCTCCTTCCACGGGAACCTTGCCACTCTGGTGATTCTCGCCCCATTTGATTGGACGCCGCCTCCTGATGTTCTTCTTTTTTTCTGTCTGGTGAAGGTGGTCACGTGTTTTGTTCTCGGTGTGAATACTGGTCATTTAATCTCCTTTCTCCCTTTTATATATATTTTTATTTTTTAGGGATTGAGATTAAGTGGTGTCTTCTAATGGTTCTTCTCCAAAAAGCGACGACAATAATCCTTGGTACCAACTTCTCGCATCATTGATTCTCAACTAATTGTTCTCTCTTCTCTCCCCTCCCCCCTTTCATCACTTCATCCCCTCCTTCTGTAAATACCTTTGACTCCATAACCCCCCCCTCCCGTCCTCTCTGCCTCTCCCTCCCCTCCCCTCCTCTCTCTCCATCCCCTCCTCTCTCTCCCTCCCTCCATTCCTCCCCCCCCCCTCTCTCTCAACCCTACTGTCGTGGTCAGTTTGGGGTTATGGGTTCCTGTGCGTTGACGCTTGCTGTTTATTCTCGGCTGTTGCTCCCTTGGTCGCGCCACTTGTGGTGTCGTCATTGTGGGAAATCCTATACAAGCGCCTGCGCGTGTACTCTAGTGCTCTGGGCGTGGGGCACGCTTACTCCCAAGC
>BROE01000025.1:3103006-3118006 GCA_036571765.1 Plecoglossus altivelis
GGACCCGGTTCTCAAAGGGAGCAGTGTGCTGTTGTTGTTTTTCCTTCCCGCCCTCCCCTCCTCCTCATACAGGTCACCCAGGGATGGTCACGTGCGGCAGGATCGCACCCTCGACAACATGTCTGAGCTCCTATATGCAGTACCTGACTGATGAGGCCCCTCCCCTCGCCTCTCTAGCCCCGCCCTTCTCCATGCCTGGCCCTCTCCCAGGGACCCTGAACTTCCCTTCCTCTGTTATGAAGCCCTTTATACCCCTGTGTACTGTTCGTAAATGGATGTGCAATACAGACTACATATAAACTCCTCCCCCAACCCTTGTCCCCTCCACCTAGACTACTGAGCAGCCGTTTAGACTCATCTGATTGGCTCGTTAGTTTACACAATGATTTCCTCCTCTGTGTGTGTGTCCATAGTCTACAGAACCAGCAGCTTAAAGAAGCATTGTAAAACGTCCTTGGACTTTCTTAACCTCATTTCTTATCACCCAAAAAAGTACACACCAACTGGTGTTCCGAGCAGCAAAAACGAAACGGAACAACAAGATTGCTTTTCGAATGAAGGACATTGTCTTTTTTTGTTTGTTTTTGTTTTAATTTTTATTCTTTTTCTTTTTTTTTTTTTTTTTTAACACTAGAAACTAGACAGAAAAGAAAGAAAACCATAAGAGACTGAATTCTAAAGACCAAATATGTACGGGGCCGTAGTCAGCGAAGGGCTTTAATGAGACGCTTGTCTTTCCTTCAATGTGCCCAGCATTTAGTTTCCCCCTCCACAAGTCCTCTCCAGAGGCTGTGTCAGCCATGATGGACTACGGTGACCCAGAGGGGCCACGCAGTCTCATAGTTAACCACCTGTGCCCTTCATTTATTAACGAATCATCAATCTTTACTACATGTGTACTGTCAAGCAGATGAAATGCATTGCTTTGTTCATGCTCAGTGCGGTTTTCCTCCAGACGATATTTATTGTGTAGCAGTGGATCAAATGCATAGAATCGAAATAGAATCCAAAACTGTACGCTGAACTGTGTACACCTTGAAACTCTGGCTTTCGCGTTTGGGTTCTAATGCAACCAATGATTACACGCCAGTGTCATAATGTTGTTTTTTGTTCAGCTACAACTAAAATGCAAGGTATTAGGTAAATAACTGCCTGTCGTCAGGTATAGTTGGTTTTAAGGTATATTAATATAAATGCTTTGTTAAAATCAGATTCAAACGTATTTTGATTGAGTGCTCGGTTCTAGCCTATATCGTGCAATAGAACGCTAGATATATACGATTCTTAATTCCTTGCGAAGGATGCTATTCTCTGTCTATACATACGCATTCTCTATCTCTTTTAAGCCATTGGAATAATATGAATAACAACTATGTAAGTATCTGCTGTAATATTAATATATTTTTACAAGTAGATAGATACAAAGTCATTGCCGACAGAACGCACTAGCAAGTAATCACGTTCATTGACTGTTTGGAATTACGAGTCAAATACACCCAATGAAGTTTATTTAAGTAGTACTCTACTAAATGCTGACATTTTAACTCCTTAGATTTGCGCACTAAACACTAATATATAGACGTGTTCCCTACTTGTACGCTAGTTGTTGTTGCTGATATGGATTAACCGAGTCATCACATTTAAGTATGTACCTCCACGAACTATTGCAACACTTGACATTTTAGTTTTTGAGCCATTTGAGATTCGCGTTTCGTTTCTGATAGATCACCCTTTTATGCATTTATGCACACATTTTGTTTATTTGAGGGGGGGAATTGAAGACATGCTGTTTGATCTAAGGCACAAATGCAAAGCTGATATTTTTCTGTATTAACATGTACAGTACTTTTGTTAGCAGGTTTGCTTATGGAGGTTTTTACTGCATAGATGGAATACATTCGTGTTACTGTCAAAGCGGTTCAAATGATCTGTCCCAGTGCAATTCTAGTACAACGATCCTAAGCTAAGTACAGTATTTTTTTGTACTCGAGAACTGTTGACCTTCATACTGCTTTCTTGTTATGAAGGTTTCTACTGTCTCGGACATCTCATTGTGTGATCACAGCGACTGACTTTCGAAGAAGACATTATTTATTGATGCTGTAAAGAAGTTAAACTCCTGTGAATAGTGCTGTAGAGAATCCAATTGTACTATACTGTATGGTAAACCGGATCAGCCTTCTCAGTGTGTCGTGAGAACATGTCTTTTTATAAACATTATTTTCCAATATTAACAGTCTCATATCTGATTTTTATGTCACATGTGACATGTTCGAAGAACTTTTTAGAAAGCGAAGGGGATTGTGATGGAATCGCGTCCCGGCAAGGTGCTGCTGACTCGCTTTTAGACACCACTTGCCTATTACGCATGCGCAATATTACATGAGCGTTTCCTGTCTGAAAACACGACTTGCTTTGCTGCAAACCAGCTGGATTTATGAAGTAATGTAATGATTTGAAAAGTACGCAAAGATTTGTAGTAAGCGGTGAGTGTTGTGGCTTTAAGGAGGTGCTCATTAAATGTAATTTGATTTAATAATACACTTACGTTACTGCCTGAATAATTTATCTAGCTAGTTTGTCTGGTTGCCAAGCTAGCAAGCTAACGACTGTACAGTGCGAGCTAGCACTAGTTTCTATTAGAACACCGCTACTAGCATTGAGAATCATTAGCAATACGACAAGCAATCCAATCAAATGGAAAGCTAGCAAGCGGCCAGCCACTCATCAACTGAATGATGTACACGTTGCGATAAAACCGTGTCACATTAGGATAGTTTCAGTGCTTTCGCCGTTGGTTTGACAGCTGTCTTAAACTAAATGGCTACAGTACGTGTAAGTTTCTACTGCTAGCTTAGCTCTCTGTTAGCTGTCAGCTAAACCAAACTCAGTTGTCAGCTAATCATCACCACTGCTAGTGGCACTACATTAGCAAGGGAACAAACGGGGCTTATCCAGCTGGCTCGAATGCTATTAAAGTTGGCGTATCAAGTTCATTTGAACGCTTTTTATCCTTGCCTGGTCTTGACAACCCTAGTGGTGGCGTTTGTGTGACACAACAGTAGCTATTCAGTTATTTGTCACTGATTTATTTGGATCCTCACAGGGTACAGTCAGCGAGAGGGAGAGAGAAGAGATGGCCAGTGCAAGAGTCCCTCTGGACGAACTGCAGGTGACGGAGTCCGCGGGGCCCGCCGGAAAGCCCCGATCCCTGCCAGCACTGGTACGGCAGGGAATAGTACTTTCAGTTTCTGTCAGTAGTGGAGATGGGTTTTTGGAGTTAATCTATCCGCGCGTTTCGTGTGCCGTGTGTGACTCAGCACCCGGACCGGAAGGAGGAACGCTGTTTCGTGCTGTACAAGCCCCCTCCAGAGGACGGTTCGTCTGTTCTGGAGGAAGAGTTTTTGGAACATGCTAAGTTCATCAGCGAGGACCTGGAGTGGCTACTGGAACTGCCACATGACAAGTTCTGGTGTCAGGTTAGTTCTTAACTGCTCTCATCCCACTGGGGAGGGATGGGAAGGGGGGATGTGGGGGGGGGCTTTTGCCTTCAGGTGAGTTGGCGGGAGTGCTAGATTTATTTGAAGGGTGTGTGCGTGTAGTGCCGTCCCAAGACCTGCTCTCTCCGGGGGTTGTGAAGGTGGTGTTTGACGAGTCGCTGCAGAAGTGCCTAGACTCGTACCTGCGTCACGCTCCCCGCGGCCTCGACGCGGCGCCCTGGAGCGCGGCGGTGGCGGCCGTGCAGCGCCGCATTCACCGACACGTCTTCATGACCTTCCTCAGGATGGCCACGCACAAGGAGTCTAAGGTAGGGAGGACAGCAGGACTTCAGCTGAAAAAATCACGTCTTGCTGACCAAGTGTAAGCAAACAAAAGACGTGTTCAGTTGGAGTGAAGAGCATCTCTCCCTTCCTCCAGGAGGACTTCATAACTCCGGCTGTGTTCGGGGAGATCATCTACAACAACTTCCTGTTTGACATTCCCAAGATCCTGGACCTCTGCGTTTTGTTTGGGAAAGGCAACTCCCAGCTGCTCCACAAGATGATCGGTGAGGATGAGCATCTGTGGTCCGTCTATCCCCAGCAGGGGGAGCCGCGCTGGGCCAGAGCCACTTACGTCCTTCTGTCTGTCTTCCAGAGAACATCTTTACCCAGCAGCCCTGTTACTATGGAGACCTGGATGAGGCAGTGCCGTCTGTGTTACAGGTGAGAGGCGCGGAGAAACGGCCCAATCAGGCTCCACCGAGGAAGGATTGATCTTTGTTTCCGTTCAGTGTCTCTCTCTCTCCCCCCCTCACTTCTTCGCTGCTCTCTCTTTCTCTCCCTCTTGTTTACTCCCTCGCTCGCCCCGCCATCCCAGGTGTTTGACACGGTCCTCCTGAAGTGTGGGCTTCAGCGTGACGGCGAGGCGCCCACAGAGCCGCTGAGACTCACTGCCCACGCCCCGCCTAGCGCCATGACCATGACTCAGCAGGTGAGTGTCTCTTCTTCTCCGTCCCTCCCTCTCTCTCTCCCCACCCCCCTCTCTTTCCCTCTTGCTCACTCTCCCTCTCTCTCGCTCTCTCTCACCAGAGTCTGTTACTCTCCCCCCCTCCTCCTCCAGGATCTGGTGGATCTGCTTCTGTACCTGTGTGACACCTGCACCACCATCCACGCCTTCCTGGATGTTTACCCTCCCGCCTGCTCCACCTTCCACTCCCACGGCTTCCTCTCCAGGTGAGACCTGCTCTGCTCAGCCCAGCCCAGGGATTCTGGCTGGGTCAGGTGTGGTGGGTCTAGCTGGGTCAGGTGTGGGGGGTCAGGTGTGGGGGTCTAGCTGGGTCAGGTGTGGGGGGTCAGGTGTGGGGGTCTAGCTGGGTCAGGTGTGGGGGGTCTGGCTGGGTCAGGTGTGGGGGTCTAGCTGGGTCAGGTGTGGGGGGTCTGGCCGGGTCAGGTGTGGGGGTCTGGCTGGGTCAGGTGTGGGGGTCTGACTGGGTCAGGTGTGGGTATCTGGCTGGGTCAGGTGTAGGGGGTCTGGCTGGGTCAGGTTTGCAGGGTCTGGCTGGGTCAGGTGTGGTGGGTCTAGCTGGGTCAGGTGTGGGGGGTCAGGTGTGGGGGTCTAGCTGGGTCAGGTGTGGGGGGTCAGGTGTGGGGGTCTAGCTGGGTCAGGTGTGGGGGGTCTGGCCGGGTCAGGTGTGGGGGTCTGACTGGGTCAGGTGTGGGTATCTGGCTGGGTCAGGTGTAGGGGGTCTGGCTGGGTCAGGTGTGGGTTGTCTGGCCGGGTCAGGTGTGGGGGGTCTGGCTGGGTCAGGTGTGGGGGTCTGGCTGGGTCAGGTGTGGGGGGTCTGGCTGAGTCAGATGTAGGGGTCTGGCTGGACATCTCAGAGCTTGCAGAACGTCTTCATTAATTGTCTGTCCCCTGTTTGAGCAGGCTGGCCTCGTTCTATGAGACTGTGGTGCCTGAGATGGAGAAGGCTGTGAGGAAGAGGAACTTTGACAACAAGAGGTTAGTGTGTCTGTCTGTCTGGGCTTTAAAGTGTGCTGGTTGTGTTGGTGGATCTGTCCCTCTGTGTGCGTGTGCGTGCGTGTGATCGACCCCTGTGTGTGTGTCAGTGTTCAGGAGGACCTGTGGCGGAGGCTGGCTCACTCTCGCAAGAGGATGGTGCAGGTGGCTCACTTACTGCTCCAGCACAGCTGTCTGCAGCCCATCCTGGAGGGGTGAGACACACACACGCACACACACCTACATACATACACACACACCCCTACACACACACACACACCTACACACACGCTGTGCTGTCAAGGCTAATCAGAGGGGGGTTTTCTCCGCAGTGGAGAAAACATGCAGACGTTTGTGGAGGAACTGTTACAGCACCTCACAGCTTTCCTACCAGAGAAGAGGTAGGAACCTTGACACACCGTCAGCTGACATGTCTGTCATGCATGCCTAGGAGACCTCTAATCTACTGCACAACCTCACTCTTCTTCCCTCTACCTCCCTCTCTCTACCTCCCTCTCCTCCCTCCCTCTCTCCTCCCTCCTTCTCTCCCCCCTCCCTCCCTCTCTCCTCCCTCAGGTTCCTGTGTGACTATGATGAGCAGTTCCCAGTGGCTGATGACATCAGCCTCCTCCAGCAGGCCTCTCCTGTTCTGTATCCTCTAAGCGTGTCATTATTATTATTACTATGATAAACCTCAGTATCAGGCTTCAATAACAAGCAGTCCTTAGAACCAGGTGCGTGGGAGCAGGGAATCACCTAGAACATGCAGTGGGCCTTGAGTATCAGGGTTGAGAAAGACTGACTCTGCTGTAAGGTTCTCCAGTCATAGGAACGTTCTGCAGTTATATGGTGTTCTAGCAGTAGGGAGGTCATATGCAGCCTGTTAGATTTAGATGGATCAGTGGCTCATTAACCACGCCCTCTTCCTTAACCCCGCCCCGTTCCAGCGACGACACTCGGACCTCTTACTTGCTGCAGGGCGTGGCGAGCGCCTGGGACAGCGTGGGCCGGAGGAGGCCCCAGACCCGGGCCCAGACCTCCGCAGGGCCAGGGGCCATCCAGGGGGCGGAGGGGGAAGCAGAAGCAGGGGCCTGGGGCGGAGAGGGGGCCCTGGGGGCCCGGGAGCCTGGGGAGGGAGGGGAGAGGCCCAGGGGAGCGGAGGCCATGATGGATATGCACCTGAAAGGAAACAACGTGAGTGATTCTGGATGGGGAGTCAGAAGTCATGATGGGGGGATGAAGAAGTCATTATGGAGCGCTGATGAAGGTGTGTGTGTGTGTCCGTCCAGGGGGCGTCGAGCACCGTGAGCGCGGGGGAGCTGGAGTCCCTGCTGAGCCACATCAGCGAGCTACTTCCAGACCTGGGGGAGGGCTTCCTGCTGGCCTGCCTGCAGCAGTACAACTACAGCTCCGAGCTGGTCATCAACAACATCCTGGAGGACCGGCTGGCCCCTGACCTCCTCAAGCTGGACAGGGCCATGCCCAGGTACACAGCTCCACCCGCCTCCGGCCCGCAGAGAGAGAGAGAGAGAGAGAGCGAGAGAGAGAGAGTGTGTGTATATGTATGGGGGGGTGGGCAGAGCACACACACAGAGTACGAGCGAGTCAGCGTGGCGTCTCTCTGTCCCACCAGGCCGGCGAAGGAGGAACAGCCTCCCGTACTGGCCACCAGGTCCAACGTGTTCGACGACGACGAGTTTGACGTTTTCAGCAGGGAGCAGGTGGACATGTCCCGCATCTGGAAGGGCAGGAGGTGACTGTTCTTTATATTCCCCCCTCCCAATCTCCCCTACCTCCCTCCCTCCCTCCTCCCCTTCTGTGACATGACAGCCAATCACAGAACACACAGGGGCTGTGAACTCCAGAATGCCTGAATACTGAACTCTGTCCACCAGGAAAGGAGAGACTGCTCGCGACATGCTCAACGACAAGAAGCACATCGCCGATCAGAAGGCCCGGTACCTTGCCTACGAGACTGTGGTGGACGAGGTCATCGTCACCCCCGGCGACCCGGCCTTCGCCCTGGACGACTACGACGACGAGTACGACGACACCTACGACATCAACCAAGTCGGCGCCAACGACCTGGACGGAGACAGCAACCTGCTCAACCGCAGGTCAACACTGCAGCCTCTCTATCTTGGACTCCCTTTTCTTTTCTCCCTCTCTCTTTCTCTCTTTCTTTCTTTCTTTCTCCCTCTATCTCTTTCTCCCTCTCACTATCATCTCAGTGGCTGCTATTTCATAATTGAAAAAGAGTGAACAAGCCTTTTCTCTTTCTTCTCCCTCCCTCCCCCTCTCCCTCCCTCCCTCAGGCCCTTCACCGTGCCTCAGGTGCTGCGTACGGGCGGCCGGCCAGTCCCTGAAGAGGAGGAAGAGGAGGAGGAAGAGGAGCCAGAGGAGGTAGACGTCCACGTGTCCACAGGGGGCAGTGTCGTGCTCTGCTCAGGGCAGCTACTCATGACCTCTTCCTCTTTGCAGAGCGCCGGCGTGAAGAGAGACCAGTTTGTTCAGGACCCAGCTCTGCTGAGGGAGAGGGCCGAGGCCCGCAGAGCCACCATGCAGCAGAGGAGGGGGTACGCACCCACTTTCACAGGCACATACTCCATCCATCCATCCATCCATTGTCTACTGCTAATCCCCGGGAGGGATTGCAGTGCCGCTTGTTCCCATTTAGGGGTCACGGGTGACTGGAGCCTAACCCAGTAGCTTTCGGGGCATAGGTGGGGGTACACACTGGACTGGGGCCAGCAAGTCGCAGGGCTAACACAGAGACACAGACAACCATTCACTCACACATCCTCTCTCTAGGGGCAATTTCTCAATATACCAATTAACGTATCACATGCATATCACATGCACACACTCATTCACTCTTTCACACGCACAGTTTACACCGTCTTCCACCAACACACACATCCCCTCTCATCCAAATAGATGACACACACACTCATCCCAGACACATCTTCTAAGAGATTCCTTGTCTTGAAGCACTCTCTCCCTCTCCTCCAGATACAGACCAGACCCTCCCCCAAGCCAGGTGGGGGGCCGGCCCAAGGGCCAGGGCCAGACCCTGGAGACCGTCCTGGACCGCCGCAAGAAGGAGGCTAACAAGAGCCGCGGGGCCAACCACAACCGCAGGGCCATGTCTGACCGCAAGAGAACCAAGGGCATGATCCCCTTCTGATGACCGTTACTGTGACCACTCACCTTGGAGACCTGCCAAGCATCCTGTGCACAAGATATGGAGACTTTGGTGGCAATGGATCAGAGTGAAAGGAAGAGACGGACGGACGGATGGAGGGAGGGACGGAAGGTTGGTGGCTCAGCCATCCCAGAGGGCAGAGGGCACAGGTTATGACCCCGGTTTAGCTAGCCTCTTAAGGTCAAGGGTCTCCTGCAGTCCTCCTTCCCTCCACCAAGGTCATGCTCATATTCAGGTTCTGTGGTAAAGAAATACTCGTTTTTTTCTGTTTTTTAACCCGCAAATGGGTCAGTTCAGCGATAACAGAACAGAGGGCAGTTTTTTTGTGGTGTTACTCAGAGAACACATCTTTTTATCCTCTGGTATCCTTGAGTTTTTGCAGTTGTTCGGCCCAGTTTGATTTTGAAAATACTCAGTATGCCAAAGTGTTTGTGGAAAAAGACAACAGCTTTATGTTTTTGCCATGAAACAAATCAATTTATTAAGACCTGGAATCAATGTGCAGAAGTGGCCTGTGTGTGTGGAGGGACACTCATGTGGAGCAGCCTATCACCATCATCCAACCTCAACAACATCAAAAGCAGCCGAGACGAACAGGCCTCACAAGCTCGATGTCGCTCGCTTGTGCGTCGCAGTGTGTTTGGAAGCGTGCGCCTCAAGGAGACAAGCTAATGCTTCTAGAACGTTCTACAGCTGCCATGCGCCAATCAACTACCTTCTAAAATAGGAAACAAGAGTCCACTGTGTGCAAAGTTTTCTTTTTTTAACAAAGAAAAACACATTTATGATTGTTTTTTGAAGTTATCTTAAAAAAAAAATATACAACACAATAAACAAATAAATACAGTTATACAGTTTCTGATTTGGGCATTTTTGTCAGGACCTACAGAAATGTAATACTTTCAGGTTTTCAGGTGTGAGGTAACTGTAAATGGATACCAAACTGCCCTCCCCTAGAACCACCACAAGGGATGGCAGTGCTAAACCCTCCTAACCTGGAACAATGTCCAGGCGAGGTCACTACTAAGCTCTCCTCTTAAATCATTCACCTCGCAAAGTGCTGCTTCATCAACCTACTAGAGGAGGTACATGCCGGTAATTCAAGTGATACTATTGGTTACTAGAAGTCTCCAGCCCTGACTGGAGTCAGGTACGGTTTAGTCCAGATGTCTCCTGCTCTGACGAGTCAGGTAAGGTTTAGTCCAGATGTCTCCTGTTGACTGGAGTCAGGTAAGGTTTAGTCCAGATGGCTCCTGCTCTGACTGGAGTCAGGTAAGGTTTAGTCCAGAAGTATCCAGCTCTAACTAGAGTCAGGTAAGGTTTAGTCCAGATGTCTCCTGCTCTGACTGGAGTCAGGTAAGGTTTAGTCCAGATATCTCCTGCTCTAACTGGAGTCAGGTACGGTTTAGTCCAGAAGTCCCCTGCCCTGACTGGAGTCAGGTAAAGTTTAGTCCAGATGTCTCCTTACTGACTGGAGTCAGGTAAGGTTTAGTCCAGAAGTCTCCCGCTCTGGGGTCAGGTAAGGTTTAGTCCAGATGTCTCCTGCCCGGACTGGAGTCTGGTAAGGTTTAGTCCAGATGTCTCCTTACTGACTGGAGTCAGGTAAGGTTTAGTCCAGATGTCTCCTGCTCTGACTGGAGTCAGGTAAGGTTTAGTCCAGAAGTCTCCTGCCCTGACTGGAGTCAGGTAAGGTTTAGTCCAGATGTCTCCTGCCCGGACTGGAGTCTGGTAAGGTTTAGTCCAGATGTCTCCTGCCCGGACTGGAGTCTGGTAAGGTTTAGTCCAGATGTCTCCTGCCCGGACTGGAGTCTGGTAAGGTTTAGTCCAGATGTCTCCTGCCCGGACTGGAGTCTGGTAAGGTTTAGTCCAGATGTCTCCTGCCCGGACTGGAGTCTGGTAAGGTTTAGTCCAGATGTCTCCTTACTGACTGGAGTCAGGTAAGGTTTAGTCCAGAAGTCTCCCGCTCTGGGGTCAGGTAAGGTTTAGTCCAGATGTCTCCTGCCCGGACTGGAGTCTGGTAAGGTTTAGTCCAGATGTCTCCAGCCCTGACTGAAGTCAGGTAAGGTTTAGTCCAGATGTCTCCTTACTGACTGGAGTCAGGTAAGGTTTAGTCCAGATGTCTCCTTACTGACTGGAGTCAGGTAAGGTTTAGTCCAGATATCTCCTGCTCTAACTGGAGTCAGGTGAGGTTTAGTCCAGAAGTCTCCTGCTCTGACTGGTGTCAGGTGAGGTTTAGTCCAGAAGTCTCCTGCTCTGACTGGAGTCAGGTAAGGTTTAGTCCAGATGTCTCCTTACTGACTGGAGTCAGGTAAGGTTTAGTCCAGAAGTCTCCTGCTCTGACTGGAGTCAGGTACGGTTTAGTCCAGATGTCTCCTTTCTGACTGGAGTCAGGTAGGGTTTAGTCCAGAAGTCTCCTGCCCTGACTGGAGTCAGGTAAGGTTTAGTCCAGAAGTCTCCTGCTCTGACTGGAGTCAGCTAAGGTTTAGTCCAGATGTCTCCTTACTGACTGGAGTCAGGTAAGGTTTAGTCCAGAAGTCTCCTGCCCTGACTGGAGTCAGGTAAGGTTTAGTCCAGAAGTCTCCTGCCCTGACTGGAGTCAGGTAAGGTTTAGTCCAGAAGTCCCCTGCCCTGACTGGAGTCAGGTAAGGTTTAGTCCAGATGTCTCCTGCTAACTGGAGTCAGGTAAGGTTTAGTCCAGAAGTCTCCCGCTCTGGAGTCAGGTACGGTTTAGTCCAGAAGTCTCCTTACTGACTGGAGTCAGGTAAGGTTTAGTCCCGAAGTCCCCTGCCCTGACTGGAGTCAGGTAAGGTTTAGTCCAGAAGTCCCCTGCCCTGACTGGAGTCAGGTAAGGTTTAGTCCAGAAGTCTCCTTACTGACTGGAGTCAGGTGAGGTTTAGTCTACAGGTCTTAACCCCTGGTGCTCAGCGCCCACTGGGGACCAGGGTTGGAAGCTCCTTGTCCACTCATGGTCTACCAAAAGCCTCCTGACTGCTGTTTTGGTGGCATCTATTGCTTACAGTGATTTAAGTGTTCGCATTTCTGGTCTGCTTGCTTTGGAACACGTCTCGGCTCATGTTAGTAGTCTGTTAATCAAGACAATTAATGCAATTGTTAATTTAAGATTACAAAGTACACGCCATAACATTTTTCAGTTCTTTTAAATCAATGTTGTTATTCTTTTTTAATTGTTGCATATTGAGACTATAAGAATGCGTCTTATTTCGGTAACATCTGACACCCACGCGACTACGCTTCCTGCTCTTACGCTGCGTATTTCCTTACATAGTGTTGCGTTAAAATGACCTGTTTTAAAACCATGGGATTCTGTGGTACAATTGAACACCCCTTCAAGAGTGCCTGCAGGAGAAGACATTAACAAAACCTTGGGAAGACGATCTACCGTTTCAACAACAGAACTGTTGAGATGATGTATCAAGTATTGTTTACAGTTTCAATGGAGCTGTGTCTGGATTGGCTGAGCCCAGACCGGTTCGGAGGGTCAACCCAGACCATTGTTCCATCAGGTAGCCAGCTGCTGTGTGGAGTTCCCTGCTCCCACAATCCATTGCAGGAGGAAGTGAGGTCTGAAGACAAGATGATCTCATTGTTTTTTTGGTGGGAATGGGTGGTCCTAAACCTTAGCTGTTGTTAACTGTCTCTGCGGAGGCTACCTAGCAACGAGAAACAAGGAAGAAGGTCTTAGGGAGATGTTTTACATTTACTGTGCGATGACTACCATGAATCTAGCCTGCCCAAGCAAGAATGTATGTACTCTGAAGGCAGGAATCTGTGTGTTTGTCTGTGGCTTAATGTTGTTTGGATGGAGCGAGGGAGGGGGGGACACTCACTGAGGATGCTGTGTTTACAGAGAGGACAGGTATGCTGCAGTAACAGCCAGGGATCCACGCAATCTCTGTGGAACTCATGGAGGCAGGGCAGGACGCGAAGACACTGCAACACACACAGTTAACGCAAGACAAGAACGGTGAACGCACCTGGAACAGCCTGTCTGCATAGCTGTCTGCATAGCTGTACATAGCTATGTTTACATAGCTGGTGAGGATGACTTGGTCCTTGTTGGCTTGTGTGTGTGTGTGTGTGTGTGTGTGTGTGTGTGTGTGTGTGTGTGTGCGCCCTGCAGCTGCCCAGGTGGAGCGGACCTGGTTGTTGTTGAAGGGCTCCAGGCAGACAGCACAGAGGTCATTCTCTGCGGCCTGACCCGGCTCACACCAAGGCTTGGGCTGCCGGTACATCCTGGTCTGGAGGGACGACAGCCTCTTCAGGATGTCCTGCTTAGGACGCAACTGCAAGAGGAGGTCAGAGGTCAGGACCTGGTCGTAACCCTCCAAGCTCATCCCTCCATCACCAGTCTCATTTGATGCAGGAAAACAAGCATGTCTCCACACCTCTCCCTGTTATGCCAGACCCCCGTAAGAGTGTGATGTTGGGGCAGGGAGCAGTTACCTCAGACTCGTCGTTGAGCTGGTTTTCATGATACTGCCAGCGAGCTTGAACTATGACCCCTGTGCACAGCAGCAGAGCCACCAGGACGACAGTGTTCCACAGCTGCTGCAGGTACTTCTGGAGGGGGGAGATTAGGGGGGAGGGTGGAAGAGGTGACGTGGAGAAAAGATGCAAGTCTACTTGTTATGTAACGAGGTTTCCAAGTGTTATGTTTGACAAGCACACTCGTCTGTGTGTATATGTGGATTTAAATCATCTTTGGGTGTAGCGCATCAACGTCAGTTTGTGTTCAGCTGTAGGTATTACAGTGTGTGTGTATGAACGTGTGTGTAGGAGTGACACCCCCACCACCCCCACCTGGACCTGTGAGTTGGTCTCTCCCGTACAGATGACCCCCTGCCACTCCCCGTAGATACCCCCTCTCGAGCGCCCGCAGGTGGACCACAGGGTCAGGGTCGCCCCCTGAAGGATCACCGAGAGTGCGCCAGACACAGTCACACAGTCCCTCACCCAAAGTGGCCCTCGCTCAACTATATTGTAATAAAGGTCACTTTATACACTTTCGATGAAAATGCCGACTGCATAATTTTCAACAACCATCTTTCAGTATTCATCCGTGAGCGAGCCCAACCAAAACAGGATTCGAATAACGGCCTACTCCAAGCAATACGAAATGTTGATTCTTGCTGTAGAATGGTCCTTGTGGACGTGGATCATTTGGGCGATAGTGTCTTTGACGCTAGCGAAGGCGCGACCCATGTGCAGTACGAAAACAACAGGGAGTGGTCAGGTCTTAGAATGTTTTCAATTGAGAGCATCATTGTTGGGACTGAGGAAGGGTTCGACACTAAACGCAGCGGCCCAGACATGTGGCCCAATGTGTGGTGTGTGTGTGAACTGTGTGTGTGTGTTGGGTGTGCGTGTGTGTGTGTGTTGCTGTGTGTGGGGGCGGGGGGGGGGGGGGTTGTCCTTTTCGCCTGTTACCTGAGGAGGGCTCCAATGAGCTTGGTGACGTTCTCTGAGGTTTGGATGACAATGATTGGCTTGGAGATGACCTGGGAGAGATCCATCTGTAAAAAGCAAACCCACAGAGGGTCTGAGCCTAGCACTGTAAACGAAATGGGGCGGGGGTGTATGTGTGGAAAAGGAAGAGAGGAAGGAGGGTGAATGTGTGCGAGAGAGAGAGACAGAGAGACAGAGAGACAGAGAGAGAGAGAGAGACAGAGAGAGAGAGAGAGACAGAGAGAGATGTTTCCTGGTTACCTCTCTGACAGTGTTCTGGTTGAGGGCCAGGATGATCAGTGCAGAGGCCCCTAGGACCAAGGCTCTCTTCATCTACCAGAGACAGACCAGGATGTCAGGATGTTAGCTCTGTGGCCTCAACACTCCCCTCGTTCCCGCATGTCTAATACAAGGCTCTCTCTCTAGTTACACTACTGCACTTTGTCTAGACTTACTTTGTTGACAACCGCAGCAGCAAATGACTCCTGATTCCCAGTGGAAGCCTGGCTTTTCTCAACCTTTATGGGCACCACGCCTATCCACGGCTCCTGCTCTTTTGATTGGTCGGTCTCATCTTCTTCCTGGCTTTCTTTCTGCTGGTCATCCTGCACCTGATGATTCGATATGAATAATATTGTCATGTCATACATTTCTGCAAGGAATGCACTTGCTAATGGGACAATGACGAACGAGAATTGTGCAAATCGTTAATCGCTTTAGCCATGAAACTGATAGAATTCGCATCATTCGCAAAACTCAACAGATACTGTACGACATTAAATTCAAAACTATGACATTTTTTCTAGAGTTTCTGGTTCTTTTTCAAATCCCTATAATACTGTACCAGT
>BROE01000025.1:3123006-3149321 GCA_036571765.1 Plecoglossus altivelis
TCCCTAGGTGATAGAGAAGTACCTGTCCGGTGGGATGTGTGGGTACGACCGCGAGGGGAACCCCATCTGGTATGACGTCATCGGTCCCATGGACCCCAAGGGGCTCTTCCTGTCTGCCTCCAAGCAGGACTTTATCAAGTCGAAGATCCGCGACTGTGAGAAACTGCAGAAGGAGTGCGACCTGCAGTCCGAAAGGGTAAGCGAGGCAGTGCATTATGGGGCCTGTAGTCTTTGCAGCTCTGATTGACAATGAAAAGAAAACACCTTGTGGAAAACACCATGCGTTCATGATTCTCTATCTTTTTCTCTCTCACTTTGTCTAGTTGGGGAGGAACATAGAATCCATCACTATGATCTATGACGTTGAGGGTCTTGGACTGAAACACTTGTGGAAGCCAGCAATAGAGACCTATGGAGAGGTGAACACTTACACACTTACACACTTGACCAAACTCTTAGAACCAACAGATGCTACTTTACATTTACCCTCAAGCCATTTATTCAAATGACAATGAAAACCTCAATGAGTCTGATATTGAGCAGGTGTTTTTCCTATGCTCTGTAACTGTATTTATTGGAGTCCCGCCCTTGCTAAATGATTGGATGAGCGAGTGTCAACTTATCATTTTCTGTCTGTCTCAATAGGCTGTGTAGAGTCTGATGTCTAACTCCAACCCAGTGTTGGCAGGACCTCTTAACACTGTTCTGTGTCTCTAGATTCTGTCCATGTTTGAGGCCAACTATCCTGAAGGCCTCAAAAGACTGTTTGTAATCAAAGGCAAGTCCCTCCATTATCAGTTACCTTTGAGTTCACACTTAAGTTAACCACTGGGTCATTCTGCCTCTTAGATATAGACTACTAGATATTGATAAGATATAGATACGTAGGATCTTTTCTTTTCATAAATTGTGTACCTTCCTCTCTTCTCTTCCTCCTCAGCTCCCAAACTGTTCCCGGTGGCCTACAACCTGGTCAAGCACTTCCTGAGCGAGATCACACGTAACAAGATCGTCATTCTAGGGGGTGAGGGATAGTTCGCCCTGCTTCCTGTTTCTACTTCCACTTCAAACACGCACATGCACCCGTTCCTCCTGCCCCAATTTAGCAGACCCTTTAATTGGCTTTGAATAAAAGCCTTGTACGGAACCTGCGACCTCTTGGTTCGTCAAATGATAGGATGTATTATATTATTATCATTGCCCCCTCCAAAGTGTTTGTGAATACATACTCTCGTCTGTTTTGTTTTGCAATCCACCTGGATCCTCAGCGAATTGGCAGGAGGTGTTGTTGAAGCACATCGACCCTGAGGAGCTGCCTGCTGTGTACGGGGGCAAGCTGACGGACCCGGACGGAGACCCCAGCTGCCGCACCCTGGTGAGGTCACATCCTGTTACGCAGGACGGGAGCAGAAAAGACACACCTTGCTGTCTCTGGGGTGGGGGAGGTGGGGGTATCGTGGGCCGTGTGTCGTTGCAGCCGCCTGGAGTGCTCGAGTAGGCAAACGCAAGTAGTTGGCGCTTCTGGTTTCACTGATCGCGATTCATGCTAATGCTAATAACAGCAGGCGGTCGGTGTTAAATAGCTAGCTTGGAAGCTTGACTTAGTTAACACTGGAGTTCAGCTGCTGCTGGTAAAGCCATGGGGGGCTGTTCTGCTTCCTGGTTCTGCTTCCTGGTTCTGCTTCCAGGTTCTGTTTCCTGGTCCTGTTTCCTAGTCCTGCTTACTAGCTCTGCTTCCCAGTCCCTGACAGTGTAGCACAGTCCTGCTCTCTGGTTGCATGAGTGACCTGAAGCAGCATGAATGGAGAAGTTCTGTTTGGAAGAGAGAGAGGGGGGGGGGTCTAGCCTAGCAATAGACTCCACACTTGCGGAGGTGCATCAGGTGACGTTGTTGGAGACTTGATGCAGGTGCAGCTAGGCGTCCCAACGTCCCACACAAGAGATCCAGCCAATAGTAAGTCTGGACACACCTTCCACTCCTCCATCAGTCAGTAGATTGAGACCTGTTTGGGATCTGGGTGGAAGGTCACTCGCTGTAGTGTGACTCTGTGTTTCCTGCGAGTTCCAGCCAGCAGATAGCCTGCAGGTACAACGCCCATCTCTAAAGGTGGCTCAGCTGCTCCTGGCAGCTTCTCGTTCCCACAGTACTGCGACGCTTTCTGCCACAGAGACAGCAGTAGAATTCCGCTCTTAACCATGGTCATCTAGAACGCTCTTCAGTCACCTGTGTAGTGCCAGTAGGAAGCAGGCCTGTAGCGAACATCTACTGCCGATAAAAGCCTTTGTAGACCAGCAGACGGGTAGAAGAACCTAGAAGGTCCATTGTCTTGTGTCTGACCTAAGGTGTTGGTATCTCTGTAGATACATAGGTAGAGTTGCCTGCCTTGCCTGGAGGACAAGAGGAGGAGGAGGATGGGAGCTCCGTCTCACAAGAGAGGCAGGGAGGAACTTGTTCTCTCAGGAAACCTTCCGGAAGACGAGCGATTCTGACGGGCTGGGAGGCCAGAGCCGCTTTCGGAGTTGCGCTGAGTGATTCCACAGTTAGTTAGCTTGTTTCCAACAGGGGTGCGTCTAGGATTGAGTTTCCCGCTTATGGCATACGTTTGCTTTTTCTCTCCTCTTAGTCACTTCTCCGTAGTCCGTTTCATATGGCTCTGCCAATGCTCAGATGTAAGGCAACTAGAGGCAGCGAAGTATGCGTAGACTGGCTGGCTAATGGCTAGCTAGGCCATCCTAAACAGATAGATGATAATAGTCACCCCATGGTGAATTGAGCAACAATGTAAAGGTCATTCCCGTTTAGAATAGGCGATGGCACTGTATTTTATCAGTAACTATTATCTAACCTTGATATGAATGTGTGCCTGTGCATGCGAGAGAGATATCCGTTCTTATCTGAGTGTGTCTAGGTTAGAGTCTGCTCTCTCTCTGGTCTGCTGTCATCCCAAACGTATTGATTCTACGTACGATACCAACCCCCCCAACAAACTGTCTTACCATTTGTACCCAGTGGCTCCCCTTGTGGTTAGGAGTGACAAACTATACTCCGCGTGACCTTGCGGTCTATAGCATGCTGCTACCTACTGGCGGTTGTCAAGAAGTGCTTGAGTCTGTCTCTCCGTGGATGGGTTGGTGTTTGCATACTCAATCTCAGAGGTATTCAGATCAAAGTTGTCTGGCGTGTCTTGATTTATGTAAATAAATTGAAAAGTGAAGACCTAGGCTCTGGAGCTTCCTTTCTATGGCAGGTGGTTTGACATGCGTACGTGCCATTCGCCCGCACACACCAACACACACGCATGGGCCTGTGCATCAGGGAAAACATAACTAAACCTTTATACCCTGAACACGTGTTCTTACTGCCTCTGGATATTTACAGTAAGTTCATCTTTTGCCTTTCTCCTAAACCCCCCTTTTCCACAGTATGTACAGCACATCCCTTTTTGGCTTTTTTAGAGCGGGTCTAGCCAGTCCCATGCTAACTGCATCTCTCTGCTGTGCCTGCTTGCCTGTGCGTGTGTTGCAGTTGCACATGGCAGGGACGGTGCCTACCTCCTACTACGTGCGGGACTCTGTGAAGGTGGACTATGAGCAGTGTCTGACCGTCAGCAGAGGTTCCACCGAGCAGATGGAGTACGAGATCCTGTTCCCGGGCTGTGTACTCAGGTCTCTGTCTCTCTCTCTCTGTCTACCTTACACGGTCTCACACACTCTCTCTCTGTCTACCTTACATGGTCTCTCCCTCTCTCTCTGTCTACCTTACTGTTTCTCCCTCTCTCTCTCTCTCTCTCTCTCTTTCTCTCTCTCTCTCTCTCTGTCTACCTTACTGTTTCCCCCTCTCTCTCTCTCTCTCTCTCTCTCTCTCTCTCTCTGTCTACCTTACACGCTCTCACCCTTTCTCTCTCTCTGTCTACCTTACACGGCCTCACCCTCTCTCTCTGTCTCTGTCCTCTCTCTGTCTTTCTCCAGTTGTCTCATCAATATTCGGCATAGATTGCACGATGCCATTTTGCTCTGCTATGTCGATCAAGTTGCACTGCCACCACATGGGCTTAACTTTGACCTCTTGCTACCTCCCCCCCCCTCTCCAGGTGGCAGTTTGCCAGCGAGGGGGCGGACATTGGTTTTGGGGTCTTCATGAAGGCTAAGAAAGGGGAATGGCAGAAGGCGGGCCAGATGCAGGAGGTGGTGCCCAGCCAGAGGTACAACGCTCACCTGGTACCAGAGGATGGCTCCCTCACCTGTGCTCAGCCTGGAGTGTGTGAGTAGCAATGTTTGGCGGGGATTTCTGGGACGAAACGGAAGCACTTTGACCATCTCCTGTCCTTGTGCCCGCAGACGTGTTGAGGTTCGACAACACTTACAGCATCTTTCAGGCCAAGCGCATAAGCTTCACCGTGGAGGTCCTGCTGCCTGTCCAATCGCAGTCCTCCAAGGACCAGGATGGGCCAGACGAAGGGACTAGCACCCAATTATGACGGACTAAACTGATTGGCCATTCCCACTGCTGGGTAATCACCCCAAGGCAATGGGGATCCCATGAAGATGACCTCAACCATGACCTCGACCTCTTCCAGGACCTTTACCATGACCTCAAGCACTTAACCGTACCAACCAGCCATCTCCAAGGTACCACACCGTGGACCAAATGCTGCTTACGCTACGAACACACAACGGAGGCATAGCGAGATCTTCTCAGGATGGCAGGAATCGAATGCACCAGATATATGGGCTTACTTGAACATTGCTGTATAATAATGTCTACGTTTGAGAGCAACGCAGTATTTTACCCGCCAAGTATCCATGTAAGGTGTATGTCTGTCTGATGGTGAGGTGAAGCTATTTAGACGTACTTCAGATTTCCAATCTCTCCGCGCAGTCACATAAGGAACGACCTCATTCCATTTCTTGTAGATTTCTGTCACTTACGCTGTCTAGTCTGCTCTCGTTTTAAATCGTAAGGTGAAGATTTAGGGTGGATCTTTCTCGTCATTGTTTTGATTTAATTGAGGATTTGTTTTGGGGGTTTTTTTTCCCCCAGAATCGACAAAGCAACGTTTGTATCCGTTTGATCTGATCTTTTCTGGTATTGCACTAGAACATTCCGTTTTCTAAACCACGATTGTTGTTGTGAGAGATTTTGTCCTGGCAAATGCTTGCCTTAAACAATACCAAATGTAGATTACTACTACTAGTAGTAGTAGATTACTAGTACTAGATCAGTGTCTAATCTACTGATGGCATAATGTCAGCATGACTTACTTTGCACCTCATGAAAATGATAGAATGTAGCTGTCCACTGTGTATAGCCTTGATTGATATATATAGTATAATAACCAGTAACGTAAATGCATATTTTATTTACCTATTTATATCATTGATGGGGATGATGAACAAGATCGTTATGATTTTGGTTGCTGAGAGCTGATTTCGGTAAATGCTATTACACTATTCATTAGACCACTCCTGTAGTTGCTGGTGTTTTGGTTGTCGATACCTCAACAAAGACGCATCTTTAACGGTACCGAGATTCCTTTGATTTCTACATTTACGACCTATACTTGAAACACAATCTATCTGATCTACATCTGTCCTGATTCATTCCGAATGTTCGCAAGACTGATAACTTTCCACGCCTGTTGTTTTAATACACAAGAGGTTATTCAACCGTTAGATTGGGCTGGTTTTGTGCGTCCTTCAAAATCTAGTTGTTCTTTTGTGTGTATAAATCTTCCATTCTCAAGGCCTCTGAGGGAAAGACAAGCCCTCTGACCCCAGCTCCACCTTCAGACTGCCTGACCAGGAAAAAAAAAGACAAGTTTGCACTCAAACCTTCCAAGTGAGCATTTGTACAACTTGCACCAAAACACCATCCCCAGTGCTATTTCATCATCTATTGGGCAAGCATGAGGCCATTTGGTGTCACCAGCATGTCACCAGCATGAAATCAAAGCGCCCATAAAGACAAGCCTTCACATGGAGCGTCAGAGCGCTAAACACATTGGGGGGTTTTCACGGGGCTCTGGTTACCTTCAGGAGTGGGGAAGCCCATCTCCCCACAGGGTGGCTGGGACAGCAGGTAGCCAGAAGGATCTGGAGAACAGAGGGTGGATCGTGGCAGACTTCCGCTTTGTAATGACGCTTGTGTCAACAGTAGGCAGTCAAATGTGTGTTGTTTCCGTGGGGGGGGGTTAGCAGGACGTTGTCGCCGGATGGTGGAACGCAAGGGAGAAAACGCAACGGGGGGGGAATTGGACTTTTCATCCATTTAAGCGTCGGACCACTGGCACTTCCTGTTAAGCGAGGAGGTGAGTTCAGAGGTAGACTGCTGTTTGGGACATTACCCTGGGGGGCAGAGAGGAGGGCCTAGGGTGTGAGAGGGGGTGAGTTCAGAGGTAGACTGCTGTTTGGGACCTTACCCTGGGGGGCAGAGAGGAGGGCCTAGGGTGTGAGAGGGGGTGAGTTCAGATGTAGACTGTTGTTTGGGATCTTACCCTGGGGGGCAGAGAGGAGGGCCTGGGGTGTGAGAGGGGGTGAGTTCAGATGTAGACTGCTGTTTGGGACCTTACCCTGGGGTGCAGAGAGGAGGGCCTAGGGTGTGAGAGGGGGTGAGTTCAGAGGTAGACTGCTGTTTGGGACCTTACCCTGGGGGGCAGAGAGGAGGGCCTGGGGTGTGAGAGGGGGTGGTGGTGTTCTTCCCCAACTGTTTTTCCAAGATGGATACGCCCTCCTAAGGTGAACTGGAACTTTGTAAAGAACCAAAAAACAGATGACTGAAATAAGTGTAGCACACGACATACACACAAATCAAACTGATCAAAGATTAAGAAACCATGTGCTTGAAGCACTCTGTTGGCGTTGGTTACGGTTGACGTTGGTTACCGGCTTGTACGGAGTACTTATTGACTCCATGTTGTACGGCATCGTTACCCATAGCTGGGGGACGGAGGGCATTTGTGGGACAAGAGGACCCTGCCTGAATGAAAATCGAACGCAACAACAAAACAAGACAACAGTTCAATGGCAAATGCCGCAAAATGACCGAATAGACCTCTATAAGCTTTCTGAAGGGGATACCTGTGTGGGCACGCATCTCCTGTCCACCCATCTCTGGAGAAAAGTGTCCCAGACGATCTAAAAACAAGATCTGAGTTTCAAACCACCTCCCGACACGACGTTCTCACACCAGATACAGCATCGCCAGCAGTCGACAAGCCACCAGACACCCCCCCCCCCCCCTCCCTCAGCGGGGATAAACCCGACCAAGGACAATTAGTGCCTCACAAGTTTGTTTGTGTCTCTGGGCAGATTGTCCTTCCTCTCCACGCCTGCCTGGAGGAGCTTGCTAAACCAGCCTGGGCTGGATTTGGCAGCAGGGAGGGGCGGTAGCAGCTGGCAAGATCCAGGGAAGGAGTCTGATTGGCCTGGAATTCAATCATAATAATTATGGTGTTGATAATGAAACTTCATAGTAAAGTCACTATAGGACCTGTTGGAAGGTCAGCTATGACTTTACTGAGGGAAGGATGTGTGCCAGTCAACTATTTCAATGACATTGTGTTCCCCAGAGCCCTCTGACTCACCCGGTCTCCCGGAGTCGAACGAGTCTCTGTAGTGGACAGACTGGCCAGCAGAGGGCGTCAGTGGCGTGCGCTGAAAAGGTAGCGTTAGAGGGATTAGAGTGCGAACAATAACCACCCAAACAACTTAGTGCTCCGCAGTAGGTCCAATCAAGACAAAGCGGTTGCTCGCTCACGTGCGGTAAGTGGGACCTCTCGCCGACAACACCCGGGGTCTCTAGGGGGGACCAGGTGTGACTGGCGTGGCCCCTCTGCGGGTCGATGAGTTGCTCCTGGAGGTGGGGATAGTGCCTGGGTGGAGGCCCCATCTGAAGGTAGGACCGCCAGAGAATCAGCTTGACACTTTTCCTTCACATCATTATGATCATCGATTCAACCTTGGCGTCACACAGGTAACCCACAAGTCTCGCCCAGGTAACGCTTTTTAAACACAGGTAACACAGTGGTAGTAATACGCAGGTAATACACAGGGGACACACAGCTCTCAAACAGGTAGCACACACGCACCAGGCTTCTAGGTGGTTCTACAGGTGATGACGCTTACTCTGAGTTGTGAGCTGTGATTGGCTGCGGAACACCACGGCTGACCCTGTTCTAGGCCATTCTGGGACATCTGCTCTGCACTGCTTCTCACGTCCTCTATGGACGCACAGCTAGAGACCAGAGAACAGCTGGTGAGTCTCCAGTAGAGGCGTCTTCTCTGTGTATAGTTTGCCTGTGCATTTTATTGCCTTTTGATCTGAGTTTGATACCGGAAATGGACATGGCAAGCTTTTCTTTTGAACGTTAATACCTGAAAAGCCACCCGTGAACCACATCACGGTTCTCTTATTCTTTTATGTTTTCTCATTAATTGAGACGTTGTCTAAAGCTGTTAGACAGTTTGTCAATTGTCCTAATCGTGGAACGTTTGTGGAGACACAACCATGTGTCCTGTGCGTTCTCTGAGTGGTACTTTACTTTCTGACAGCTCCAATTGATGACATGGTGTTTTTCATCTTCCGGCCCATCATCTGAGTGGGATTGACTGAGTAAGATAGGGGAATCCTTCTGTCGTTGACGTCTGTGTAGATCTCTCCATTTGGGTCAAAAACGTGTCTCTCTGTGGAAGGAACAAGTAGTAAATGACATAATGTCAATACATCGACGCGCATCAGAGGCGTTCGTAAATATTTTATCGTTGGCCTCCTACCGAAAGACATTTCTTCCTAGTTGTCCGTGGCCTAGTCAAGGGAGAAACAGATGGTTGTTACGGACTCGCCAAAGGGCCACGATGGATGCAAATATTAGAAGGCGTAAGGGGTTTCAATTCATTAAGTTCTCTCGCAAACACTGTAGTGAACGGATTATGTGAGAGATATCGCTAAGATTAGAAACATATTTTTCCCTCCCACCAGCAAAAAAGAAGCATGAGTTAAAAAGGTAGTCTATTTGAGTGTTGCTCCTGACTCACCATCTTACGTTATTCGGCAGTGAATTCAAAACAAAACATAATTTTCAAAACAGAACATTATTGAACGCTATGATAAAGCTGTTAATGTCATAACAACAAAAGGTAATGAAGTGATTCTGGAGTTATTACTTCCTCGGCGATAAGTATTAGGTTGGTTGAATATATTCTATTCAAATTAAAGTAATTTTACTTTTTTACCTCAGCGGTGTCAGGCAATTATTTCGAGACATTATAATGATCGAGCCAGTGTTTTTTAATTGTTTGAGCACAAGATGGCGCAGGCGCACAAACACATTTAATAATCGATGCTAAATCTTTTTATTTTGTATTTATGACATTTATTTGTATACTTATATTTCACGTTTCTGCAAGAGATAACATAGTTTTGACTATGCATTTTACTTACAAAGATCAGTGGAGGGCTTGAGACCGATATTATTTGATTAATCGTAGAAATAGAGGTAAATATCAAACAATCACTATTTAGTCGATGTGGTAGCGGTAGGCTACAAGTGGATATTTGAGCGACTGAAATGTACACCTTAAAAAATAGCATTCTACCTTAAAAACGCCAAAGAAAGGGGGCTCGATCAAGCTCATTATATTACGTCTCGGCTCTGGATTGGTTTAACTCTGTCAATATGTTAATGACGGGCGGCCTTTGCGAAATTAGTAGGTGACGTCAGTTCCCAGTTTGCAGTGAGTGAAACAAACATGGCGACGGACTGGAATGGGCAGGGGTACACGCTAACTTTATTAGTTGTTTGGGGGATTATTGGGAGCGGACGAGCCGAGACAGGGGTCGGAGAGGTCGGTAGCAGCACCCGGATCTTCGGCATGCGACTGGAGAGAAGCGACAAGCCGGCCACAACCACCGATGACGGAGTTATCCAGGTAACTGAAGAGAGCAACATCCTCCTCAGGTTCTACGGACAGCAGATTGCCCCTGACACCTCGGCACATATCAAGTTCATGGACCAGGACCACGAAGAGAATGACGACAGTGGCGCAGAAAACGGCAGAGCCGCTTTCAATAGGACTTGTGCCGACTACACTAAGGATATCGTCATTAGAGGTGGTATGAACGTGAGCAACCAGGGGACTTCAGGGGTGTTGAGCCTGAAAATCAAGCCGCTCCGCAAGAGCGAGCCGAAGAAGGTGTACGGCTTGTGCGTCAAGGACAGCCAGGATGGCAAGTGGTACCTCTTGGGGGAGGATGACGGGAGACTGCGGGTGGTGGAGGAGAAGAAGTCCCTTCTGCCAATGTGGTTCCAGATCATTCTCATCGCCTTCCTCCTGGTTCTATCAGGTATGTTCAGCGGGCTCAACCTGGGTCTGATGGCGCTGGATCCCATGGAGCTCCGCATAGTGCAGAACTGCGGCACGGAGAAGGAAAAGAAATACGCCCGCAAGATCGAACCTATCCGGAGTAAGGGAAACTACCTGCTATGCTCGCTACTTCTCGGTAACGTCCTTGTCAACACTACGCTCACCATCCTCCTAGACGATCTAATAGGATCCGGTCTGGGCGCTGTAGTAGCCTCCACCATCGGTATCGTTATTTTCGGGGAAATCGTGCCCCAGGCATTGTGTTCTCGACACGGGTTGGCGGTAGGAGCCAATACCATAATGGTAACCAAGTTCTTTATGCTGCTAACTTTTCCCTTATCTTGGCCTATTAGCAAACTGCTTGACTGCGTCTTGGGTCAGGAAATTGGCACTGTTTACAACCGCGAGAAGCTCGTGGGTATGCTGAAAGTAACGGAGCCTTATAACGACCTTGTTAAAGAGGAGCTTAATATGATTCAGGGGGCTCTCGAGCTGCGGACCAAAACCGTTGAGGACGTCATGACATCGCTGAACAATTGTTTTATGATTCATAGCGACGCGGTTTTAGACTTTAACACGATGTCGGAGATCATGGAGAGTGGGTACACCAGGATACCGGTGTTCGAGGATGAACGGTCTAACATCGTGGATGTTCTGTACGTGAAAGACCTGGCGTTCGTGGACCCCGACGACTGCACGACACTGAAGACCATCACGAAGTTTTACAACCACCCGGTCCACTTTGTGTTCCACGACACCAAGCTGGACTCGATGCTGGAGGAGTTCAAAAAAGGTGGGGTGGTCTGGTGAGATTGCTTATGCCAGACGTACACAAACTCATAAAACTCATTAAATTTAGCAACAGAAAGGTAGCTGAACTGATGAGGTTAGTCACATAAAAGCTATAAAACTATAGCTTGGTTTCTTATCTGCAGGTTAATAATATCCCAGATGAGCCTTATCTATAGAGAGAGGACTGGTATACCTGCCACTCAAATGGAACTAGGTGTGCAGCTAGGATGTGTGTGTGGAGCAGAGAGAGTGTGTGTCCCAGGCAGCATATCTGGACGACTGTGTCCTCCTCCGGATTCCTACTCCCCTGTAGGAGTCATCCGTCTAAATGCCCCTCACTCTCTCAGACACAAACGCACTCAGACACACACTCTCAGACACTCATACACTCTCAGACACACACTCTCAGACACTCATACATTCTCAGACTCAGACACACACTCACAGACTCTCACACAGGCTGCCTCTCTACTGCAGCTGATCCTTTTCTCCCAACGGCACACAGACACACACTCTCTCTGTCTGTCTCTCTTCCTATCTCTCTTTCTCTGTCTCTCATCCTCTTTTTGTGGCACGAATGTGTTTTTCTCAGTCTTCCGGCATTTTTGTCTCAAGGTCACAGACGGGAGACGATATTAGCCCTCCCATGTGGTCACACACACACACACACACACACACACACACACACACACACACACACACACACACACACACACTGAAAGCATGTCCGCTTCTCACCTGAACAGGGAGGATTCTGTCATGCCGTCTCCTCTCCCTCCCACGCTATCAGCAACACGGCCGACCTTATTTTGGGGTTTTTACCGGAACGTGTTTTCACTCGTCCAGATTAAGACCGTACTCGGAGCTTGCAGCGTCCGTTCCCTTGCCCCCTTCGCCCATCACTGGACTGGGCCTTGTCTCATTGTCTCAGCATCAGGAGGCGGGGGCATCCACCTATGAGCCTCCCCACTGTGTTCATGTCACACCAGGTGCTACGGCCTCTGGAGCTGTCTGGCAGTACATCCTTTGGGAAGGGTTTGAGTCGGGACATGGGGTAGGACAGGGTACCTGGTAGGGGTAGGGTGGGACAGGAGAGAAAGATTGTGACCAGGAGCTGGTCTGCTAGTGCAGAGTTGGCCCATGTGGTGAAGACCTTGGCATGGATAACTCCGCTCTCTGAGGAGGGTGAATGAAACTCACTTTACCACTTGTTCGAACGCGCGGCCAACTCGACCGCAAGCGGTTGACGGGTCTCTTAACACACACCGCGCTCAGACTCACTGCTGTTGGAGCGTTAAGCCTTTTAGAAACCGCACACTCCGCCACCGCCTGCGCTTAATTAGATTACTCGCCTTTGTCCCTTGACACCCGCACACAAACACGCACAGCTCATTGGGTTTTATTGGTTGTGTTGTCTGTGCCACGCAACTGTCAGCGCCATAGCAACGTGCCTGACTGGTTCCCCCAGACTGGTGCGAGTTCCAGTCTCCACTACATGGTGCCCAGTTGCCATGGTACTCACTGTTGTCCACCCACGAATTTGATGTGGCCCCTGACTCCCCCCCATGGTACAGTCCTTGGTGAAAAAGGGCTGATGTCTTTATGGAGATCTGGAGTGTACCATTTCACGGTATATGGGTCGGACATGGTCATCTCTATTGACCTGCAGGTGTGGACAGTTCGAACATGATTTGTTGATGGGACTTCACAGGAATGATATCCTGTTCTTTATCTTCTCTGTGGCTCCTAGTATGAGTCATACATACACCCACCTGGAGGTGTGTGTGTGTTTCACCCTTCCCTTTTCTAAGCTCGATGGCAGTACACATGTGACCTTTTGAGAGCGGCCTCCCACTAGACCACATTTCGCTGTAAGCTGGCGAAGAAACAAAAAAGATTGACAAGCACTTTCCATCACACCCGACAAGGAACTCAAAAAGGTTGTTGGTAGAATTATGTCATGCAGGCAGTTGTCCTTGAGCAAAGCCCCGCCCATTGTCCCTTATAGAAACCCCGCCCATTGTCCCCTCTTTGAAGCCACACCTAGAGTTCGTTTATGTTCGTGCTCATGTGCAATCATACAATGATAGTGTGGATATAATGCCTGTGCATACATCCCACCCACCTCTCCTGTCACTAGAGGCCTGCCCTGCTATCCAGTTATACAAACTGCTTTACGACTAGCCTGTTTTGAAGGTTTCCCAAGACTTGTTTGATAAGACACGCCTGCAACAGCAGACCCCTCATTCTCCTGTGCTTGTTTGTTTGTGTGTGTGTGTGTGTGTGTGTGTGTGTGTGTGTGTGTGTGTGTGTGTGTGTGTGTGTGTGTTAGCCTTGGTAACGCCAGGGTGTGTTTCTGTGTGTGTGTTTGTGTGTGTTTCTCTGTGTGTGCCTCTCTGCCCACTGACGATGTGTATATTTTACATCCAGCCCTCATTTTCAAACACGCACACGTGGTCTGACTCTTGCTGACACCAACGCCGAAGGCTGGTCAGGTGATCTTCCTGTCTGCCAGACCGCCGTTCCTCTTTCTGCGCCCTGTTCCTCCTGAGGGGAACTGGAGCAATCGGCTCTCACCGTTTAGTTCTGTTTCTCTCTCCCCTTCTCTTCCCCCCCCCCCCCCCTCCCCTTCTCTCTTTTTCTTCTCTGTTGCCCCTGCACCCTTCCAGCACTTTCCTTTCTGTCTTGTCATCGGAGGCAAAAATGCTGACAGTGCATTTGCAAAGCCACTCTTTTCCTTGAGCGCGCGCGCTGATGTGGTCGCACACGCAGCCAAGTCGCAAACGGTTTCAGTCTTCCAGTCGTACGCTAACGAGCTGTCAGGACCGGCTTTCTGTGTAGCGTCTGCGTTCTGTGTTCCGTCTCCGTCTCCGTCTCTATGCTTGTCTGCTTCTAAACAAGCTTTTGTGTTGTTTTTGCATCAAATGACATCAGAGCGTTAGCAGCACTCAAAACGAGCCGCTTAGCAAGTGGCTAATTGTGACTCGAGTAATCGTTTAAGTAGCCTTGCAAACGTTCAAAGACCTAATTGATTGATGGGCGAGTCTCCTAAATCGGTTTAGCTTTGCTGAGAGGAGCAGATAGTTTGGAAACTGTGGCCATGGGAAAGGCTGGAGGGGGCTTGACCTCATAATGGCGTCTGCTGGATTGTAAGAGCCAGTGGGAAATATAGCACAGGACTGTCAGCTCGTGCTGGTCATGGTATTAACACACCATGCTGTTCACCAGACTGTAGGGGCTAGCTGGGGAGATGTGTTATTATAAGGTGTGTGTGTGTGCTGCTGATTTCGCCACCTTGTGTTGTGACAGGACAAACAAACGAACTGTATCCACAACAGCAGGCATGGCCACACAGAGACTGAGGGGGAGGCGGGGGCAGGGAGAGAAAGAGAGATTGTACTGGGGTAGGGACAAGGGACAAAAGAAAAAGTGGGCATGCCAGGAATATGCCGAGAGAGAGGGATAGGGAGAGAGAGAGGGAGGGAGGGAGAGATGGAGAGAGAGGGAGGTCGATATGGCCTCCAGTGGCGTCGGTAAGTGAGTTCCCTGGGGGGGGGGTCCACCTCCTCCAGGAGTGTATCGACAGGAAGCAGAGGGAGGTTAGAGGAGCCTGGAGATGGACTGGCGCTCTCTCTCTCACACACACACACACACACACACACACCTATACTGCTCAGCTTGGCCACATTTCCAACCTGGCCTGCTGTCATGCTGCTGTACAGTCTACTGCATAAGTATAGCAGGGATATGCAATTTCCTGGTTGTGTTATCTCTCTGGAAGGTGGGGGCTGGTTCCCCGGAGAGCCGGAGACCCCCACCGCTGGCAATATCATCTATAATGGAGGACACTCTGCCTCTTTGCCAACTGTGTCTGTCTGCAGTTGATCTTTTCCGAAAGGTCGTTGGAAAATTCGGCACCATCATTAAGTCCCAGGTGAATGGTTGGACTCCTTCATGCGTGTGTGTGCGTGTGCGTGTGCGTGTGTGTAACAGCTAACAGGGGCCAGAGTCCAGGCTGGGTCTGAATCACCCCCTACACTAACATGTAGTCAGCAGCAGGTGTGAGGCCCACAGCCCTACACCCTGGCTCTGCCCAGCGGTAGGCTGTCAGTGCACAGTAACCCTTTATTTACATGTATACATTTTGCTGATGCTTTTATCCATGGCAAAGCAAAATACGGGGGGGATTTGACCCTGCGACCTACAAGGAAGGTACCGTTTGGTTGGCACATCCAGTTGAAATAGAAAATCGAAGAGATACGCTTCCAAGGCTGGTATAGAAAGTCATGTCATTAGTCTCGATGAACCTTAGTGCTTAGTTATTTGGCAAACAGCGGCGTGTTGAAATACGAAATCCCTTAATGAACAGAAAAACAGTTTGATCTCACATTCACGCTGACTCTTCTCCAGGGAAATCTCACCTGGCGATCGTCCAGAAGGTCAACAACGAAGGGGAGGGAGATCCATTCTACGAGGTGCTGGGATTGGTCACCTTAGAAGATGTCATCGAGGAGATCATCAAATCAGAGATCCTGGACGAGTCTGACCTCTACAGTGAGTCGACTGGAACACCTTTAGAATATGTTTTCGTCCACCGTGAAAAGTCATGATGCCTCACGGTGTTGTGTCACCTCTGTTATAAGTTTTGACACCTGTGGAGCTACCTTCATAACATTACAGGTCTTATAAACCCTGTGTTTTTACAGAGGCTTTGCTGTGGGTTCATAAACAGCTTGTTGCCTACACCTGGTCTGCTGCGGAGGGTATGACCATGTCTCTGTTTGTGTCTCGCAGCTGATAACCGCAACAGGAAGAAGGTGGCGCCCAACAAGAATAAGAGAGATTTCTCCGCCTTCAAAAACGAGAGCGAATCCAAAGTCAAGATTTCTCCTCAGCTCTTATTGGCTGCTCATCGCTTCCTGGCCACAGGTGAGGAAACGCCCCCCTCCATAGTTAAGTCATCAACTGTAACTTGCATGTGAAAGGAAAAAAAAGGTTTACGACCTGTTTAGTTTACATAAAAAAATAGTTAATATTTTGGGTTTGGTAGTATTTCACTCCACACAGTTCCTAAAACCTTCTGGTCCTCCATGGTGCATGGTCCCTGTAGTACGCTGGAGCCATGCCCAGTGAGGTATAAGTTGCTGGCAGAGCCATGAATCACTCCAGGGAGCATATGGCCTGCTCATATTTGAACGTTAGCGTTGGCCTGTGCCTTAGCGTTGTTTAGCATTAACTTTAGTGTTAGCAATAACTCGTTCTTCAGTAATACCCTGTGCCTTGGCGTCAGCCGTGGTGTTAGCGTAACCCTGTGCATGAGCTTACGTGTTAGCATTAGCTACAGCTAGCATGACGAGGCACATTCCTGGACGCTCCACCGCTTTTCGCAAAAAACAGTGTTGCGGCGTGTCTGTGTGGTCTTGGCTGAACTTTCGTTATTCCTGTTTCTGGTAGACCACTGCCTCTCTATTTCTCTCGCTCTCTCTTCATCTCTCTCTCCCTCCCCCCCTCTCTTTCTCTCTCTCTCTCTCTCTCTCTCTCTCTCTCGTGACCCGGTGGGTCCCTGTGTCTCTGCTTTGTGCATTGTGCGAATGACTGCATTATGTGTTGACGTTGTCCTGCGAGACAAACAGGTCCCTGTGTGACACGGCCCTGCAGGACAGCACGTAGCCGTGACGTCACGCTTGCCTCGTCTCGGGGTTGTCGACGTCATTTACAGGGAGTGTGATCACCTCTTACTCCCTCCCCACTGTTAATAAGACCTCTCGCTCTCCCCTCCCACACAGAGGTGAACTTGTTCAGCCCATCTCAGATCTCCGACAAAGTCCTGTTGAGGATTCTGAGGCATCCAGACGTGATCCAGGAGATCAAGTTTAATGACAGCGACAAGCGCTGTCCCCAGCACTACGTCTACCAGAGGGGCAAGGCTGTCGACTACTTCATCCTCATACTGCAGGTGCACGCAATACTCATCCCTTCTTTCTCTGTCTGTCTGTCTGTCTGTCTGTCTGTCTGTCTGTCTGTCTGTCTGTTTGTCTCTCTCTGTCTCTCTCTCTGTCTCTCTCTCTCTCTTCCTGCCCCCTGTCTCTCGTCTCCCCAACCATCCTCCTCGCACCCGTTTCCAAGTTCAGTTGGTGCTGAACACCAGGTATCACCAGGCGCAAAGGTCATATGAAGATGGAGGTGCACTTTCTTCTAGCAGGAGGCTCAGTCTCCGGGGGGGGGGGGGGGGGGGGCGCTTCCAAAGGCCTCTCAGGTTCTGTCATTACAGCTGTTCCCTGCAGTACGACTTGTGCGCGGAAGGAAGAGGATGTCAATATGCCCCCTGGAGGAGGAGGGGAGGAGACTGAGGGATGGAACAGCTGGGACTTTGGAGATAGACAGACAGACAGACAGACAGAGGAGAAACAGACAGACAGACAGACAGACAGACAGACAGACAGACAGACAGACAGACAGAGGAGAAACAGACAGACAGAGACGGAGAAACAGACAGACGGAGAGAGAAAGAAGAGAGGAGTAAAAACTGGAGAGAGAGGGAGTAAAAACTGGAGAGAGAGAGAGAAGCACCACGCTGTTCTTTAACCATGCATTAATACCAACACCGATACCAACATCTTAGACACACATACGCAGTGACAGACAGATCAGTCATTGTGGAGAATGGCTCATTATGTCAACGCAAACAAATATTTATTTCCCATAAGCTAGTAAGCTATGTCATTAGTGTCCCCAAACAGTCATTAGGATGTTCCAGTAACCTCCCCCCCTCTGACTCATCTTGATGGTATCTACCCACAGGGAGACCTCACACATGGAATAATCCACAAAGCTGTATGTGGGGGGGGGGGTTACGGGGACTGCATTGTAAACATGTTGAGCCGCTCATAATAGCTTACGGTGTGGGAGGTTTCCATGTGAGCTCACCACTAGGAGATGAGATGTTGTTTACTGTTGCCTCCGCTTGCCATTCAAAGAATGTATTATCTAAATAATAGAAGTATTTTTGAGTGACTGTAAAAAAAAAAAACCTAAACAAAATAAGGAGTGAACATACTGGGAGAAAAGTGTCTTTCTAAAGACTGTTTATGTTATCGGAAATTTGTGTGTGTGTGTCTGTGTGTATGTGTGTATGTGTGTCTGTGTCTGTGTCTGTCTGTGTGTGTGAGTTCATCACAGTTCCGGTGATGAACTCATGCCAGTCTGTTCTCATACTCTCAACAGGGAAATGCCACATAGTTCACATATTTCACCATTCCACTCCTATTATAGCAAGATGACTGTGTGTGTTTAGGTTCGTAGTAATGCTTTAATGACGTTTTCACCAAGAAACTAGCCCACTAGAGTCCAAACCAGAACCACACACACATTTACTAATTGAGTTCAAGCGGTTAAAGAGAGTCTGTGTAAATTGTTATTTACATGTACTTACATGCATATGCACAGACACACACACAAACCCGTACACAACCGACACACACAAACCCATTCACATACTATACACTTGCACACAGTTACACAAACAACTAAAAAGACATGCTTTGTACGTGCAGTTAAACATTGTATCTTTTTTGAGACGCACGCACACATGCAGTGAGCGTTGGCTTTCAGACAGGGGCCCGGTGTCTGAGCTATAAGTTATTAAACTACCTCCGACTGAGATTGCTAGACCTCGACAGGAGACCCAGAAGGCTTAGCGCACACACACACACACACACACACACACAGTGTTTCCCTACCTCGTGTCAGTCAGCGGTTGAAAGCCTGAGAGCACCGACAGCTGACCTTTCTCTGACCTCTTTCCTCTCCTACCTCTCGCTCGTCATCGTCTTCCTCCCCCCCTCCCCCTCCCTTCTCTCTCCTGGCTGTCACTTAGCTCGGTGAAAGGAAACGACATCACGCAAACTAAACATACCAGGGGATTCAAGGGAGGGGAGAAGGATGATTCAGGGCAGTGTTGGAACGTGGCCCAAGACACCGGCAGACTCCATGACAGAAATGGAACCGGTTGGTTAGGGCCCGACAGGTCCTCACCTATTGATGATTCATTCAAGTCAACTTGGACTTTGACCAAGACCCACCTAGCAAAGAAATGAAGGAACACACACACACACACACACACACACACGCACAGTCTACAGGTTTACTATTAACCCTAAACATCTTTCAACCGGGTGTTCCATTGCAATCATTCTGTAAGTGCCGCCTGGCTTGTGTGTACTACCTGTCCTCCCCAGTTAGTGTACACAAGGCCCAGTGCGGTTAGTGTACACTAGGCCCAGTGTGGTTAGTGTACACTAGGCCCTGTCCAGTTAGTGTACACTAGGCCCAGTCCAGTTAGTGTACACTAGGTCCAGTCCAGTTAGTGTACACTAGGTCCAGTCCAGCTAGTGTACACTAGGCCCAGTCCAGTTAGTGTACACTAGGCCCAGTCCAGCTAGTGTGTACTTGGTCCTGTCCAGTTAGTGTACACTAGGTCCAGTCCAGCTAGTGTACACAAGGCTTAGTGCACTCAGACATATGCATAGAAGCAGGCAATGGTGGGTTTGTCAGGAGATGGTGCGTGTGTGTGTGTGTCTGTGATCTTGGTTCTGTCAGCAGGCTCCATTCTAAGGTGATGGATACCTGAACAGCAGGTCAGACGAGAATAACTCATATCTCCCTCCCTGCAGCAGCCTCTATTCTTTCTCCACAACACCCCCCCTCCCCCTCCCCCTCCCCGCTCACACTCTCTACCAGAGTGTTGAGTGTCACGGCTACACGGCGTTCAGGTGGTGCTGGTGTATGTGTTCTATACGACACTGGGATAAGCGCTCCCCCACCCACAAGTTTGGGAAAGGAAGTTGCTCTCTCCCTTCTTTCTCTCCTCTCCTTTCCTCCCCTCCCTCCCTCCCTGCCTTCCCTGTAGGTGCCCATGCGGTGGGGGGATGGGCATGGATGGATGGATGGATAGGTGGATGGATGGATGGGTGGGTGGATTAACTGTCCTGTGTTGTTGCTGCAGTTGACACATTCCTCGCCCACAGCACCCTGGTCCTGGGCTGAAGCCTGTGTCAACACTGAGGCCTCCTTGCCCTCCCTCCCTCTCCCTCTCCTTCACTCCCTCTCCCTCTTTTAATCCTCTCACTCTGGGCGGCTGTCTCCCCCCCCCCCTTTCTCTCTTCCTTGATCGAGTGTAGTCTTTGTTGCTTTCCAATTCAGATCCCATCTCAAATTTCCTCAGCGGCATGTGTGTTTCTATTCTTTGACAGTCAGTCCTACATCGGTATTGTCTTTCGTTTCCCTCTCTCTCTCTCTCTCTCTCTCTCTCTCCCTCTCTCCATCCCCTCTCGCTGACTATGTACAAATGCAGTCCAATCCTAACCCACCCAGTTTGAAAGGCCCTCACATAGCTAATGCCTCACATAGCTAATGCATTAACATGATCGAAAATGTGTGTATATATAATGTATATATGTATATTGTATATATGTGTATATATTATAATATATGTATACTATATATATATAGTTATATATATTATATGTTATATGTATATGTATATATATTACCAGCATATATATACACACACATAAACAAACACACACACATATATATGTATATGTATATATTTGTGTATATGTATATGTGTATACTGTTATATATGTATATGTTGTATATATATATATGTATATGTATATATAATGTAGTAGTGTATATATATGTATATGTATATATATATATATATATGTATATATGTATATGTATAATATGTTATATGTATATGTATATATATATATATACACATACATATGTATATATATATATATATAATATATATATATATATATAGATATATACATATACACAATACATATACATATATTATATTATATATATATGTATATATATATGTATGTGTGTATATGTATATAATATATATAGTATATATATGATAATCCACCCACCCACCCATTCCATCCATGTCATTTTAAATTAAATTGTAGTTTAAAATTTTTCTTGACAGTGTCTCTATTGTGCCACGTTTGTTTCTCAGGGGAAAGTGGAGGTAGAGGCGGGAAATGAGAACATGAAATTTGAAACGGGACCCTTCTCTTTTTACGGAGTCATGGCTCTCAGTGCCCCTACTTTAGGTAAGCCTCTCTCGCCCCATCGTTCACCTCCCATCTCTCCTCTCACGCTCTCTCTTCTCCTCCACCCCTGCCTCTTCCTCCCCATTCTCTCCTCACGCTCTCTTCTCCTTCCTCCTCCCACGCTCTCTCTCCCTCTCTCCACCCCCTGCCTCTTCCCCCTCCCCATCTCTCCCCTCACGCTCTGTCTCTCCTCCTCTCACGCTCTCTCTCTCCTCCTCTCACCCCTGCCTCTTCCCCCTCCCCATCTCTCCTCTCCTGTTATTCATATCCACCTCTTTTCTCCACATATCTCCCCTTTTGCCCCTTACCCCCCCCCCCTCAAAGGAAAAAACATTTTGACTCAAAAAAATTTAATTGATTTTAGCAATACATCCATATTAAGAGATGTCACATTCATAAGAAATCTGGTATCTGGTAAATATGTCCCTTAAGCTACAGCATAGCTTCAGGTTGCAGTGTATATGATTGTAAATGCTGACACCTGGTGGAGAGAAGACCACAGTGCACTGGGCTGTCCTAAGATCCAGTTGGCGCAAGGGGGGTCTTACTGAATGTCTCCCACGGCAACTACATCATGTGAGGCTAAGGGGACTAGTCTGCTAGGAAGAGGACACACATCAGTAGCTTAAACTTTCTACCCCTCCATCTTCTCTCCCTTTCTCTCTTTCTTTCTTTCTTTCTCTCTTTCTTCCTCCCTTTTATTCAGCCTGTCTATCTGTCACTCACCTCACCAGTCTGTGTTCACTTCCTGCTGGTAATGTTGGTTCAGTTTGTTTGTCAGTTTGTCATAGTTCTGTGTTTTTGTTCCCCTCCCTGTCTCCCGTCTCTCCCCTCCTGCCCCCCCCCCCCTTCTTGTCTCTACTTCCTAACTCAGCAGAGCAGCTCCCCTCCTCAGGTACATGCAGCGAGAGAACAGTCAGTTCTCTCCCTTTACTTTCTCTCTCTCTCTCTCTGCTGTCACACACACGCACACAGGGCTGAAGCCTGCCGAGGGAACGCGGCCAAATGCAAATGCGTATGACCAGTGACGCACTGTCCTTCCGCATGCACTCTCTTTCAATGTCTCTCGCTCTCTCTCTCTCTTGTTTTCTCTCTCTGTCTCTCTCTCTCTTGTTTTCTCTCTCTGTCTCTCTTTGTCTCTCTCTCTCTCGGGTAACCTCCTGTCCCTCCCTCCCTCTCTCAGTGTCGACGTCTCGCCCCCGTCACCTCTCTCTAAAGAGGTTCTCTCTCTTCTCTCGGTGGCCAGGTAACCTCCGGCATGTCTGGGCCCATAACACTGAAGCGGGTTTAGCTTGTTCTACTAGGGTTCCACTAGGGTTCTATAGCTCCTAGGGTTCCAAAGCTGGGTTCTACAAGGGTGTCACTCGGGTTCTGTTGCTGGTAAGGTTCTTATAGCATGTTGAGCGTCATAGCCGGGTTCCACTGGGGTGGTTGTGGGGTTCTGTAGCTATCAAGGTTCCTCGTCTGGGTTTTCCTAGTGTTGTAGTGGTGTTGTATAGCTGGGACACACTAGTCGTATTTGGGTTCTGTCGCTGGGTTCTTTTCGAGTCGTGGTGGGATTCTGTGGGAGTGCCTAGTGTGTAGCTTAGTCCTGTGCTGGAAGATCAGAACCAGATACAGGAGTCTTTCTCTCAAACCCCTCTGCAACCATCAACTAGACCCTCGCTCATTTCATTTCCTAATTGCCCAGTTCCAAATCCAACCCTGGTACCTAGCCCAGTGCCACCTCCTAGAGCACTTGTTGTCATCCAGACTGGTCTGGCACTGGGGGTGTTGGAACGGTTCCACCCGGCCATTTGATTGGCTCCGACGTGGACGTCCCCCGTGTTGTCAGTTCCTGTCCCGTCTGGACTGCAGCAGCGCCTGAGGCTTGGGGCTCGCCAGGGTCCCATTAGGACCGAGGCCTTCCATCAGCACCGCCAGCGTTTTCGCCTTTTAGAAATGCTAACACGCTAACTATGCTAGCGACGCCGTAGCTGCCGTCACGACACGTGCAGACCCTTGCCTGTGGCTCACGCAGCCACGGTGGCCTGCGACGTGCAGTTTGAAGCCTCGCAACGTCGAGTCTCGCGGGAGGGTGAGGCAGGTCCGTGTTTGACGCGGCAAACTCGAAGAAAGGCTAGGTTAGCGTAAACTTCTACGCGGTATTCAGAGCGGGACCCAAGGTTATGACTCCCCTCAATCTGAACGCTGCTTCTAACTATCTTAGTGGCTTGCTAGACTCTGACATCTAATCTAACCAACATGTCCAGGTAAGACAGTCTCCTACGACTCACTGAGGCCCCCTGGTGGACGTACCCTCCCCTGTGGTAATATGTGCTAGTACGTCTGCGGTGTGTGGCTGGAGGGCAGGGAGGGGGGGGAGGGGCGTGGTCTAGACAGCACTGGGGGGGGGGGGGGTCTGAGGGGAGCTTGAATGGCGCTGTCGTGTGAAGGGCGCCCTCTGCTGGTCAACAAATGTGCTGCTCAAATTTCTGCTGGCCGTGTAGGACTGTTTGAATTAGACCAGGGATCTGCCACCCTGTTCCTGGAGAGCAACTTGCCTGTTGGGTCTTGCTGCGACCACGCTTATTCAACTCTCGTTACCTCGATGGGCCGGTTTGTGATTAGAATCGGGTGTGCTGGATCGGTGTCGGAGCAAACACCCACAGGAAGTTGAACTCTTTAGAAGCAGGCTTAGAGACCCCTGAAGTAGACTCGATTAACCTGTTTCTAACCTAATCCCACAGAATCTGAAATGATGTGCGGATCTTCTCGGACATTAACATTGTTCATCGCTCAACGGTTTTCGGAATGTGGCGTGTGTGTGTGTGTGTGTGTGCGTGTGTTAGCATGTCTTAACTCATTGTGTGTATGTGTATAATAATGTTTTTGTGTGTTTCATCCACATGTGTCATCTATATTTATATATATATATTTCCTCGTATTGCCATCTAATTTTGTGGGTGTGTGTGTGTGTTCGTGCGAACATGCAACATGTGTTTGTGTGTGTGGGTGTGCGCGTGTTCCAGAGTTCCGCTCGCCGTCCCACCTCAGCGGTCTGAACCGGACGTCGTCTCTCGGAGGGGCCGACCGCCAGGAGTCGCTGTCTGTCAGCGGCAGCAGCAGCCAGCTGAACAACAGCATCCCCTCCCCTCAGTACACTCCCGACTTCTACGTCCGAGCCCTCACGGACCTGCAGTTTGTCAGGGTGGGGAGAGCTAGTCATGCCTTTCTCTCCGCTCCATTTCTCCTCTTTCTTTCTTTCTCTCTCGCTCTCCGCTCCAATTCTTCTTTCTTTCTTTCTTTCTCTCTCGCTCTCCTGTCCATTTCTTACTCTCTCGTCATCTTTCTCTCTCCTCTCCATTTCCTCTTTCTGTCTCTCCTCTCTCTCTCTCTCTCTCTCTCTCTCTCTCTCTCTCCACATAGTCTCCCTACTCTCTCGTAGTCTCTCCTCCCTCTTCTAAGGTCTCTCTTGTCTTCCCTCTCTTCTTTCTCTAGGTTTCTTTCTCCTTCCTCATCTCTTTGAATACAGAGACAGACTTGGCAACTTTCCCTCACCCATTTGATCGCCCTGTATGTCTCCACCTGTTCTCCACAGATAACCAGGGCCCAATACCAGAACGGCTTGATGGCGTCTCGTCTGGACAGCACCCCCCAGTCCCCCGAGAGCGGCCACACCCACCGCTTGGAGGTCATGCCCCCGGTCGCCACCATGCTCCAGGAGGCCACCCCCACCCCGGAGAACGGCACGGACGAGACCACCTCCCTCCTCAACGAGCAGAACTGCCTGCCCCCGCCCATTCGCACCGCCAACCACCACAGCCAATCAGAAAGCAGCATATGACACACACCGGCCTATGCTGTAGGCAGGGAGAAAGGGACAAAGGAATGTCGGGATGTGTGTGTGTGCGCTCAGAGACGCACGCGCGCACACACACACACGAGTATACACATCTTGCTCAAGCAGCAGGGTCTAAAGACACAGAACAGACCACACACACTCCGTTTGTATATATGGGCAAAGATGAACGCAAGTACACACATGGCGGCATTGGCCATCCTTAATCCAAACCAATCAAAGAAACAATTTATCCTGACATGACACAGACATGTGGAATTTTGACATTCATGGAGAGATGTGTGTGTGTGTGTGTGTGGGCATGTGTAAGCTGTACAAAGGCTTTCCCTGAGGGAGAAGGGGTGTGTGTGTGTGTGTGATGGTCGTAGTGGTGGACGAGTAGTAGACCTACGTTTTACATGATTAGACGGTGTATATTTTCTCATTTTCCCATAAAAGGGGCCTTGATGCGTTCGTCGGATGACTACACACGCCTCCAAGATCAGTCGCTTGTTCTGCTCATCGCTTAGGACAAATCTGGTGTGTTCTGACCTGTGTATGAATCCATACATAAAGTTCTGACCTGTGTGTGCATCCATACATGAAGTTCTGACCTGTGTGTATGCATCCATACATGAGTGTGTGTTTGTGCAACACCTACTTTGCTGTCAGCCTCCTGCGTTGTCCCTTTTGTTTGGCCACCAACTCAGGGAGACCCCCCCCCCCATAACACAAACATCCCTTCTGCATGTGTGCCCCCCCCCCCTCATCTTGTCATCTCAGCTTAGCCCCACCCCCCAGACGAGCATCACCCTGACGCAGAACTATACCGCAGCCAGAGTTTCGCGGCCGTACTTCAGCACGGTTTTTGAGGATTCTGAACGAGGAGCCGTCCCGACATCCCTCAGATTCCCTGTTCTGAATCCCTGTTCTGAATCTCTCTTCTGAATCTCTCTTCTGAATCCCTCTTCTGAATCCCTGTTCTGAATCCTTGTTCTGAATCCCTGTTCTGAATCCCTGTTCTGAATCCCTATCGGATCACGGAGGGTTTCCCTTTGTCCCCAGGAAGTTGAGGGAGGATTCAGTTGAGACGGACGAGCGGTCAAAGTTGCGATTTAAGACAATCAGCATGATGAAAGGTGTGTTGAGTGCTTTGACTATGACTAGGTTCCTATAGTCTGATTTATATATATATATATATATATATA
>BROE01000025.1:3149526-3178830 GCA_036571765.1 Plecoglossus altivelis
AAAGAGAGATATTTTGCGGGAAACAAATCTATGGAAAATGTTTACTGTGCAGGTTTGACGTCATGCAGGCAAATCAATGTAATGGATTGTGAGATTTTTAGAGGTCAAATTAAGAATTGATTATATGACGCTATTCAACATATTAACTAGGACAGTAGAGGCTGCGTTGTAATATGATTTGGAATAAGCCAAAAGATTATATTTATTGAGGGGTTTTTCCCCTGATGTTTTTAATTGGGCTTCGTTCAAAAAGGGTCTAGCCGTGAATCGATTGATACTCAGTGATCGGAAGTATTGTAGAAAGAACAACAGGAAGTCTAATGCTACCCGACCAAATATAGTCACGGAGGTAGTTCACACAGTAATTATGTTTGTACTTCCAGAAGAGGCTGGCCCAGGAGTCGAAGCTGCCTTAAGATGTCTAACGTCTGTATTCCCTTCCCTTACCCTATTACACCCCCCTTTCTCCAAGTAACAGTGGTATGTCAGTCTTATTGTTGTGAGACGAGTAATTATTATTAATTACTTTGGGTTAACCCAAGAGAAACCAAAAAGGGTGTGTTGGTCTCGTGCCATTAGTCATCTTTGCCGGGCCCGCCATTGTCCCACTTTCTTCACTTCCTGTTGTTACGCGAGCACGGAAGTCTTTGGTGCGGCCGCTTTTGGCCTCAGGCCAACGAAGCCGAAGTGTAGCACAGAAGCAATCGGTACCCGTCTTGCAGGCTGCTGGTGTCCGCTGTCATCCCCCCCCCCCCCCCCCCCCGGTGCGAACACGACTCTGCCCTCTTCTAACTCTGCTGGTCGCTCAGCAACCCCCTGCAGGAGGTACCCCGAGCCCTCAGCTCTCCAGGGCAGCCCTCCTCGAAACGGATTGAGATTTGCCCGGGCCGCTGTTGATTGGATGGCTGCTTGGCGGTTTCGTAGATGCGGATGCATTCTTTGAACCTAGAAGTCTGTGTTTCCCGGTCAGTTCAATGTGATACCCCCACCTCCACCCACCCCCACCTTCCTCGCATATGCACCCTTAAAGGGTACACAGTTAGCATTTCTTGCTTTGTTTTTTTTGTTTGTTTTTTTTTGTTTTTTACCTCAGAACACTGTGTCAGTAATTGTGATGAACAATTCTTTTAATTTTTTTAATTGCTTTTATTTACCTTGTTTTATGAGAGTATGAGTTTATTCTGACTGGGTGAAAAGAAATCAGTTATTTGTTCTCTGGCATGCATTAACTTAAAATAGAAATTGTGTACATACCGTTTTATAATTACTATCTGAATATATTTGAAGATGAAGACAGTTCTTAATAAACTGGAGATATTTTTCTCGACTCTGTAAATGTTTCCTTCATACTGTGTCTGTGAGGTTTTGGCTTGTTCGTTTTTGTCTGGACTGAGCTAGTTGAAACTAGCTGAATCTCTGCATGCCTGAGGAAAGCATTCAGAGTTTTAATGCATGAATGGTATTTTAACACTTTACGATATGCATTTTGTCAATGCGCTGTGTGTGTTACTTTAGAAAAAGCGTCTGCTACATAAAAAAAATGATGTAGGATACGCTTCAGTAACATTTCCGTTTTTGAATGTAATGCCAAGGAATGTGGAAATAGTCACAGTATATTCCATATTAATGAGGAATGTCCGAGAAACTAAACAAATTACGCCTGAGGAACACCTCTGATATCGGGGCCATCTTTGTTTCTGAATGGAAGATTTGTCCGAGGACTCAAGTAAAGCCAAGTACTTAACAGGGAAGTGAAATTCAATACAGACGTAGGACGCGGTGTGTCAGAGTATGTCTTGAGTAATTCTAAACTGCCTTTAGAAAACACTGGTTACGTCGGTGGGAATTTCTCCAACCGGTCCAAGCCTGCCTAATCAACACTGAGGAACGTCAGGAAATACTCAAATTCCCGTCTTAGATTAGCATAACAAAAGGATTGTCCTAAAAAGTTTCCAACATTTGTCATAATTATCTATTTAAAATATTAACGTGGATTAAACATATATTGAAAAATGTATTAGGAAAGTTAACTAGGAAAGGTTAAGAGTAATACTTAAAAAGATTGTTTGTTGTTAAAGCTTTATTTTCCGCAAATTATTTTTTTTTTTAGCAATATGCAACTTCATATTTTTGAAGCACATTTCGGGTTTGGATAAAAATCGAAACCAATAAAACCAGTCAATCAAATCGAATGCAAAATGTAAACATGAGTAAGAAACTCCGCCAACTGATCGAATATTTGTAACGTGGCCAGGTTTTCATGTGGGCTGGGCAAACTCACCTGTCTGCTGGGAAGACAACGTACAAGGAACATGGAGTTTTGAAGCCCACATCCTGCTGAGGCAACGCCTTCAGGAGGGTTTGGACAAGAAACACTATACCTACATGCAATCAAGATTAGCAAACAGATTACACAAAAACACCCAAATATGACCAGGAACAACTATTCCACTAGATTATGCAACACCAACACCTTACATGGGTCAGTATATTGACTGCTTACGATATCAATACGACTATGATATTTTTAAAAAGTGTATAGGTACTGTTCGCAAACAACCAAATTCCAACATTCATTTCACATTTCCAAGAGATGTCATTACAACTGTCTAATAGCAGGACTGCTGGCGGATGGATGTTAGACAGCATCCATATGCGCTCATGTCACAGGCTGTTTGCAACAACAAATCTTCCGCTGGTTTGTAGTCATCACAACTGGATCTGACCGACTGTTACCATCCAGGATGTGATGTGATGTGGGATGATGAGACATACGTTGCTTCACTGCTGTCAACAGGAACTGGTGGAAAGTTTCACATTTGAAAACTCACAACATTTTGAGACAGCCTAAATTTGTACATTTGTCAAGTGTATGAATGAGTCCGACGTACATAGTCATTTTGATAAACTGTTCAGCTTTGATATAATAATTTTGTGGTATTTATAAAGAACATACATACATTAGTGTTTAAAGCTTAGCATGACAGCGGTTCATAAACACAAGTTGTAGTTTTGATTAATGATTTTTTTTAAATCATTATTGTTTTTTTATTACATAATGTGTGCATCTTTTGCTGAATGGATCAGACTTGTCCAAGGATTTCGTTTTTTTTCATTGTTATTCTGATCACACCCTCATTGTACGCTCCACACAATATAGTGCTAACACAGCACAGCAACAACTGTTATACAGTTTCACACCTGTTAAACTGGTTCACTTTATTGGCCAACTCCGTAATAACCGCAAAAACCAATGTGTTGTGTCACAACACAAAAAGTTGACCTAAACAGACGCTTCCGTGTCTGTGTGTCATCCTTAGCAGTCCGTGTTTGGCGTGGCTGCAAAAGGAGAGAGCACCACCCCACTTCCTCTGCAGGGAAATCCCAGACGAGCTCACAGCGGGTATTTAAACCTGCTCGCCAGCACCTGCATTTATCAACCAACAGCTTCAAGAACAACTTGGAAGACAAAGCACCAAAGGAAACGTATTGACTACCATTTACAGAGTATCATCTCTCACAGGTATATATCCTACTCTGTATTTGTTTTGAGTCAATTACTGAAATATTCTTGTAGAATGACTTTTAGAGAATGGGGTTTGACTTACTGTGTTACATCCAGATTCTGTGAATGGTGTTACAGAATATAGTATATAGATAAATGCATAACAACTATTTGAAACTAAATGTTGATCTGTTGCAGATCGAACTTAAAACACAACATGGAGTTTGAGATGAACAAGTGTCCAACCATGGTGAGTACCGAAGCAGGCCAACCGAAACCACGACACCACAGACGCACTCGACAAGTGACAATGCCTCATTCAAAAAACATCCAGTCCAGAAAATGATTCTCCTCTGAACCTTGTTCGCAGGTGTCTCCCGGCCTCACTTGGAGGTCCAAGATGCCCCATGGTGTGGACCTGGAAATCTCCCATCATCCCTTCTCAATGAGGAAGGTGGCCGACATTATCATCGCTCTGGAGCGTCTGCGAGGCCACCAGAACACCCTGAGCAGCGAGGTCAGAGATGAGGACCTGCTTGGCATGATGCTGGAGACCGTGATGGAAGGTAAGGCAACTTGGGGTGCATCAGACTAGCGTTGAAATAGCCATATTAGGATTCTGGTGGACATTTGTACTATGGTGGATTACTTGTGTTAGCATGTTGAACCATTAGTATTTGAAGGCATGGGTTGGGAATGGTCGGAAGAATATCTTAAGATTTCCAACTGTACGCTGCAGTTTTTAGCTGTATGTTTTCATAGTTGTCGCCTCTTGGCTGTTAGCGATCCAACAAGTCCGTGTGTCTAATAGATAACCCTCAGACAGCACCTTGACTGAGTCGTTCCCGAGCAAGATGCGCCCAATTAACACTTGCGCAGATCACTCAACGTCGTTTTTCTCAACTCTCGTAGAAAAAATGGTGATACGGACGGGTGACGACATGGACGAAGAAATGAGTCTCAGGAAGTGCGATTGCAAAAACAACCGGGAGGAAATAGCCAGAACAGCTGGTTTTGAAAAAGGCCAGGTAGTGGAGTGCAGTCTCGTAGACTGTGACAAGAAGCACTGGGTTCTGATGGCTATGGAGCTGCAAGCTGTGAGACTGCAGAATGGCAATGACCACCGCAAAGGTGAGACTCTTAACCAAAACGACTAAATGATATGGATCAATCAATCAACGTGTCATTTCTTGAACGCAATTAAACGTGCGGTCATCCAGTACGTGTAGACAGACACGGGTCATAGATGAAGCGTAGACGTCCTCATCAACATCAAATCACTGTTCGATGGCTCAGCCAATGCTACATGTATGTTGAGGGTTGATAGGTGATTGTAAAAGTTTTTTTTTTAAACGTTAAAAAAAACGTTCCCCTGTTTTTCTCCACAGTACGCTTGAACCTGTCTTCTTATAGACCTCCCTCATCTACTCAAGGAGCCAGGCCTGTGACTCTAGCCATCAAGGGTACTCAACTTTACCTGTCCTGCTCCAACAGCTCGGGAAAACCCACCCTGGTGTTGGAGGTGAGCCACATTTGAACTGAACTCAAATTCCATTCGATTTTTAAGTTTAAGAGCAACATTTAGTAACGGTGAGGTCGGAATTCCAGTGGTGTAGTCTACTTTTTTGTAGTGAGTATACTGTGATTTTCTCCACCCAGCCGCACACTCACCCATCCCAGAGCAAAACCCCATAAGCACCACCACATTTACTAATGCATAAAGTATGCCTCTATATGTAACACAACACTCTGAAAGACTTCTTATGTTATCAACAATCGAACAATCAATAGAGGTGACGTCAGACCCAAGTGACATGCCACGCCACCGCAGCCCCAATAGCAACATAGACGGGGTGAATTTATGAATGAATGTGCGGTTTTTAAAAGTAGGTATACGGAAATCCTTGATATTTCCTAGTGGGTATACGGCGTATACCTGCGTATCACGTAGACTACACCACTGCGGAATTCACTCCATTTGCAGTCTTTGTCACAATTGAAATGAACCTTATGGAGACGTGAATAAAAAGTGTGATTTACCTTTAGTGAAATTAACCACTAACCATGCTTCCATAGGAGGTGACGGAAGACCTGACAACTATCTCTCCGGGAAGCGACAAATTGCGCTTCCTGTTTTACCGACGGGATACGGGCGTGGACAGCAGCACGCTCATGTCCGCCCGATATACCGGTTGGTACATCAGCACCGGAGTACAGGATGGTGTGGATCGGCAGTCGGTGGATATGTGCGAGTTGCCACCCAGGCAGCGTTGCACCAACTTTACCGTCATTAACTGAAGACTACGGTCAAGACGGTCTCTGGGCAACAAAACATCGTATATTTCGTAGGGATCATGTATGTACTAAGTACAGCAAGTTTGCAGGAGTGTATTGACTGTACAGTCAAAGTTCACCACAAGATGGTGCTATTTGAGATGTTTGGTGAGCACTCGACTTTTAATTTATCATTCTGGAGTGTTTTCTGTTTGCTTTTACCGTCACAGTCTTGCAATATATTGCTGACATTTTTCTGATTGCATTATCATTTAAACGTAATTTAATTCAACTTCTATTCAGCTATATATTTTATTTATTAATTTATTTATGTATTATGTACACCTATTTATAATTGTGGATAATTGATTATTCGCGCTGATAAAGAATGCCCCTTGCTGTTGTATATCAATGCAGTTATCCTGAAATAAATATAGACCATTCTAATAATCCTACTTTAAGAGTCTTGCAATTGATACCGTCCGACGTCACACAACAAAGGGCGCAGAATTGATAAGAATATTATGAAGAACCATAATGCTGTATATAGCATAAAGAAATACAAATGCCGTATGCCAAAATATTACAAATCTTATTTACATGGTCTGAGTAAACCCAGAACCCGCCCTCTCCTTCGCTACACATCCAATCAAACAGCGTTCATTTTCTTCTGGGGGCTTTTCAAAATTTCAAATGGTCCAATGGAAACGAAGGTGTGACTACCTAAAGAAGCTATCAAACCCGGGTACCCGCCGCGAATGGAGAATTGTTACTGGACCGTCCTTAATTAAACGAACTAAAATAACATTTAATTATAATAATAGGGGGTTTAAAGTAATCAGTCATGGACGAGGGGGAAACCGTTTCCAAACCCGATAGAAAAGGTATGAAATTACGTGTACAGTAGGTGCTGGTGCTAGCGTAGTGTAGTTGTTGACTAGAGCTAGTGGTTAGCTAGATTAGCAAATGAACGTTTCGGAAACGCAGGATAGCCCCCTTAGCTAGTAACTTATTGTGCTGTGAGATGGATAGTTGGTTAGCCACGCTAACAATAGTATCCGTCTCAACAGATCATAGGCTGCGTTTTAAGATTTGAATGTGTCTTGTACATAGCTAGCCTGTCAAAGAAGTCTTGACTGCTAGCTAGATAACGAACTAATATGACGTATGAGTTAGTGGCATGTGAAGGATTCGTAAGATATTTCTTCAACTGCAACGTTAGCACCAGTAGATATCTTGCCAGAGTAGCTACTAGTTTTAAACGCTATAATAATTTAAAAGTGAAATTCGCCGTTCTAGCTCGCATGCCAGATAACCCATCCCTATTCCCGTTGCCGATGTTAGACGTGGTAATAATTCAGATGAAAAAGTTTCTGAAATCCGGTGAAGACAATCATAAACCTGCTGGCGCTGGTTACTAGTTTGAACTGTATTAGTTATCTAAATACTTTAAATAACTTTAATGTTATGCAGTTTGCCTTAAAGCAGGGGTATCAATCTCCGTCTCTCGAGGACTGGAGTTAGACACTGGAGTCATGCCCTAAAGCATTTTCGCTCAAACCTTTCATTCCAGAGTTACGCAAGCAGAAGTTGATGGAATATTTGGCTGCAAAGGGAACGCTCAAACCCTTCAATCCAAAGTAAGAACAACTTACGGAAACTGAAATTATGCCCTTCGGCAGAATAGTGGAAACCTACTGTGTTCATTTCTCCCCCTTTCCTCAGACCCTATCTACGTGACATTGCCCGTGTGTCATCCAAGGTACATGTAAGTATAGTATCTATGTCACTATGTCATCTATGTATAAGAACGGGAGCCAGGGTAATGCCCATGTGATTGCTCGCTGTCGATTTTTGATCCTGCATCAACAGACGAACAAGGGGAAAGAGAACCAGGGTCCAAATGCAGTGAAGGTGAAGAAGGAGGGAGGCAAGGCTCAGCCTGGAAGTGGCAGGGATGGTTCTCAAGCCACACTGAAAACCACCAGAGCAAACGACAACAACCAGAAGTCAGGTAAAGCCCCACGCACACCAACGTTCACCACAGCCTCCTTAACCACGCGGATCAATGTCCTCAAATCCATCTCCCTGTCAGTTGGCCAGAGGCCACCTACAAACCAGAAGCGGGCCCCAACTGGAAAGAATACCACTTCTGCAATCGAGCGTCACTCACAAGCAGCCAGTCAGCCCAGAGCGAAGATCATAAAATCATCAGCGACCTTGGCTCATGTCTGCCATGAACAGGTCCTGGCAGGGATGAAATCCAGGAAATCTCATCCATCCAGTGGAATGCAAGCTAGTACTCTCCGCAGCCCAAGAACAAGGTCAAGCACTGCTGCTGGTGTGAGAATGAGCATTGGTACAGTGGCTCAGACCAAAACAGGGCTCATTCCCACCGTAACTCAGCCCCGGAACACTAATCCACAAGCTTCCGTCTCTGTTCCAAATGCATCCATCCGTCCCAGGGTCCCCAGTAGAGGCCACTCAGACAGTTGTCCATCTGCCTCAATCTCCCAGAAGGCATCTGTGATGCAGAGAAAAGCACTTCCAGTCAGGACTGTGGGCCAGAGCGTTGACGGGAAAGAATGTCGGAGTCATGTCTCCTGCCAGACGGAGTCCCGGTTCGTCACAGCTAGACCTCAACCAGGGGGGCAGAGACCCCCTCCAGGGAGGCCTGGAGTGAAGGTGCAGCCCAACCCAGCTCCAGGGAGGCCTGGAGTGAAGGTGCAGCCCAACCCAGCTCCAGGGAGGCCTGGAGTGAAGGTGCTGGAGACTCACTCCACCAGACCATCAATGCGTCCTGCTCAAAAGACAAAAATTGTTCTTCCTCTGGGAGCCCAGACGCCTGCCCGGCCAGTGTCAACGGGGACAAGTAACCAATGGCAGGCGACGGCACTGAGCCGGGCAATGCAGGCGGCTGTAGCCGAGCGCATCCAGAAAGACAGACCATTGGCTGACGGGCAGGACGGATATTCAGACAACACCAAAGCTATTCTGTGCAGGGGAAGTGCAGTGGCTGGTGTCAGGGTGCTGGCAGTGCCCCAGACCGTGCCACGAGCTTCCAGATCCACCAGCCAGGGCAGGGGGCTGGGGGGGGTGAAGACGCCAGTCAGGCAAGGTAGAGCCGTGCCCCAGACAGAGGGTAAGAAGAACATGACAGCAGCCCAGGAGGACAGAATGTGAGTCGGAACACGGTCACCATTTTTTTTCTTCCTGAAACATACTTATATAGATACACTGTACTTGGAAATATGGGTGTAAGCATATTACATTTTTATAGAATTGATTGAATAAAATGAACATTTGCACGCCCACCCCTGGTGGGCGTTTCCCCCCTGTGCTCCAGGAGGAAGCTGCAGGAGTGGCGAGAGGCCCGGGGCATCTCCTACAAACGGCCCCCCATGCCTGTGAAGCCCCAAGCCAGGCGCCCCACAGGCCCTCCCCTGCCCTACTGGGCCTCCATGGAGCAGGAGGAGGAGACCCAGGCCCTGGTCCACGCTGTGGACCGCTCCCTGGACGACTGCATCGCACTCCTGCTGGAGGTACCCATGGCTGCTTGGCAGTGGCACCCAAACAGTTCAAAGGTTTTTGTGTATGATTTAAAAAAAAAAAAAAACAATTTCTATGAATTGTATAGGCCCAAGCCTGGTGTTTCAAAGATTAGGGTTTTTTTCAAGATTGTTCTACTGACTCAGGAGCTGAACTTCTCTTTTTTCGCCTTTTTATTTTATCTTTTTTTTAAAATCAGACTTGGATGCGTTAGTCTTGTCTTCTGTGTTTGAAGATTCGTATGTGACCTGTCCTCCCACCCACCATGCTCTGGGCAGAAACTGGTGGCTGGGTGGCATGCAGTGTTTTTAGCCTATGGTTTGGGTTACTTATCTTCCACAACCCATATTTATAAAACAGATGACAAAAACTGATGATAAATCTGAATGAAATCCAATGAACTGAAGTCAATGTAAAGGAAGGAAAAACGGCACCTAGGTTATTAACCCCATGTATCGTGCCAGCTACCGTTTGGTTATGAGGCTTGCAATGTCACTAGTCAGACTTAAGAACGGTGGTTTGAAGAAGGACCGGCCCTGGCTCAACTACCAGGCTAAACCCCAAGCTAGACCCCTTGTACTTCCATCCCATTTCGTGTTTTTTGTTTTTGTGTTGTTTTGTTTTTTTTGCAGTCAAGTAGATACGGTAAATCTATTTTAGGACATCTGTCTCGACGGCTCGTGTGTCTTTTGGAAACATTTCTGAAGTGTGGACATGTGCGTGTGTGTTCGTTCTCCCCAGGGTTGTCCTGTCTCCCAGATCCGGGGTGTTCTTTCCCGCCTGCCAGCTGTAGCTCACAAGTTTTCCAAGTTCTGGATCTGTCAGGCTCGCTTGATGGAGCGCGAGGGATGCCTGGACGTCCTGCCCATGTTTGAGGAAGCAGTGAGAGTGGTGCTGGAGGTCAGTCTTCACCTGTCTCTCGTCGCCTCGTGTTATGCCACTCCTTTAACCGTCTTTCTGTCTGCCCCACATGCTTTCACTGTCTCATCTGTCAGATATGTGCCCCAGAGCCGTTCCCTAAAGAGCTGAACGGCATCTATTTTCAGCTGTTATTAGTCAAAGATGGCATTTGTCTTCCCCCCCCCCCCCCCCCCCTCCCCCCCATTTGGTTTACGTAGAATAGTTTTTTGGGGGACGGCTTTGAGGCCCTGCCCTGACCTGTCAGTGGACTTCTCTCCCCAGCCCGTGGACGAGCTGCGCGCCGTGGTGTTCGACATCCTGCGGAAGAAGGACGACGTCCAAGGTGATTGATCAAATCAACACAGCTGGTGCCTAATGAAAACGCAGGGTCTAAGGTCAAACGTGCCTGGTTTAGACTGGATTTCAGCAGTGCCTTGCTGCTACACTCATCCCCCCTTCAGTCTTTCTCAACCACTCAAGTGATGATGTCAATCAGATATCAACACTCAAGGTCACGATGTTGCTCATAGGTATCAATCATCTGCCTAAAACAGAAGTTGATTTGCAGGTTATTGCAAACCGCTTGTGAGAAACCTGGGCTTGTGTAAGAATTCATGGGAATTTATTGTCTCACAGCAATACAAAATGATTTACGTGTTGAAACGTGAAATCCAAAACAATAAACACATTTTTGGGTGGAGAGTGAGGGATGTCGTTGATCTGATGTCATCAGATCTGCTGCTTGGTGTCACGTCTGCTTGATCTATTTGGGGGGGGTTTCCATTCTTCCTCTTTCTCCCCGATCCATCCCAGCTCACACCTCCGAGAGGGGTGTGGAGGATACCGGGGCCCCAGGGCAGGGCCTCAGCCCATCCCAGAGCCCTGTGGACCCCGTCAGCACCCCGAAGCCAGTCGGAGCCCTGATCCACGGGGCCCAAGGAAGCTCCTCGGTGATCAAGTACAAGATCACTGCCACTCCAGGGTATGTAGGGGGTGCTCTCCTTTCCCAGTGGATGAAAAAACACCCTATCCTCTCCTTCCCCCACCGCTGTTGAGGGGTCCCAGTACACCGAAGGCTGTTGCCCTGTCCAGTGACCGTTTCTCTGTTGGTTTTTCTGCAGCGGCTTCCCCAGCCAACAGGGGGAGCCAGCGCGCGTCGACGGCCACGAGCTCCGCTTCTTCACGCCCGTGAGGCGCTCGGTGCGGATCGAGAGGTCTTCACGGCGATATCCAGCAGCCCTTCAGGACCACGACCTCTGCGTGACCTCCTACCAAGACTTGGTGGTCCGGGAGGAGAAGGAAAGGGAGGGGGAGGAAAGGGAGGGGGGGGATGATGACTGCTCCCCTCAGATGAACCCAACCATGTATGTCTACAGGGAGAACGATGCCCTGCGAGATCAGGTGCACATGCAGCTAGTCTATGACGACTGATACGAGACAAGAGTTCAACAGTTACAGAAGGGTTCCTCTCCTTTATGTGTGAGGATTTGTCATTTGAAAAAATGTGTATTAGACCTCTGACCATAATCTGGCTCTGGCAAGAATGTCGTAAGATTTTTTTAGTTTTTTTTTATGAGAACAACAGGTTGAGGCCTAATGAAAGAATTGTATGTGTCATGTATATTAAATGTTGTCATGATGTGTCATTGTAATGTATTGATGTCATTCTGTTCTATTTATACATTTATAGTTATTGTTTGCGAGGGTCTATGCCAATCAAACACTTAAATGAAACAATCATAAAAGATCTATAAAAAGTATAAAGATAGTGCTCTGAAATGGCCTGCATTTCAAATTTGTCCATTTTTACGAGGTCCACTTTCATGGTTTGAAAGATTCTCTACCAAAGAACGCAGTTTGAGACCGTTTGTGGAACATACCTGAACGGAAGGTAATTCAGGAAAGTCCTGTGTATCAGATTGTGTTCTTTGGAGGTGAATCTTTTGACAGAGAAAGTTGCGTCACACATCTGGATAAATAGTGACGAGGGGGGCGTGATGCTTTACTATGATGAGCGAAGTCGAATTTGTGTCCAATATCTCATTGATTCTAAAGTGATTTTGGAGGTTGGGTTGAGAGAAGGGTGGAGCCACTGGAAGGATGAAATAGTTCGGCAGCAGCAAACATTTGGCGCAGACTTCTAGGTATCTGGAGAAGACAACTGATTGGCAGAGAAACCATGGGTGAACCCAAAAAGAATGAGTAGGTTCAACTTTGCTCTTTTTACTGTCATGATTTTTACCCATGTATGTTATGCTTTCGCTTATTTTGTGTCATTGCTGTCATATTTTTCTGAGTCTGTTGTTCATTTATACAGAAAAGACATTGTCTGCATCATTTATTAACGCAATGCTTTCGTATAGGTAAATGTTAACATTTTAAGCCTCTAAATTTTAAGCCAATTAGTAATTAACGACATTTTGAGACGTTTTATAATTGCTCTTCGGTTTCTGTAATGATATTTTATTGCGAATTTTATCGTTAAATGTGCCTATTCTTGTAATGAATTATCGTGTCGGTTGCATTGCGAAATCAGATTGCCTTATTATAAACGAATCGATTAATGTAGAGCTCTGAATCTCTTGGTGGTGTAATTAAATGTTTTGCCCCCCAAAGACTAGACCTACCTTATACTATTTCATCCCACATAAGATATCGATCATATTTCATACCTTTTTAAATGTCTAATGAACGTATTATGATATAAACTGTAGTGTGTTTTAAAAGAGGGGTGCATGGTGGCAGCGCGGTTAAAGCCCCTATCCCCCAGGGAAGAGATCATGGCTTCGATTCTTGGACCAGATCCGTCATCTCCATGATCTCTCTGGGTGGTGTCTGCATGTGTTTCCGGGCACTCCGGCTTCCCTCCACCATTCAAAAGACATGCATGTGATTGGTTAATTGGTATATTGAAATTGCCCCTAGAGAATGAATGAGAACAAATGTTTGTGCGAGTGAATGGTTGTCTGTGTCTGTGTCTGTGTTAGCCCTGCCACTTGCTGGTCCCAGCCCCGAAGTCACTGGGTTAGGCTCCAGTCACCCGTGCCCCCAAATGGGAACAAGCGGCACTTCAATCCCACCCAAGGATCGGCAGGAGGAAGTGTATGTATGTATGTTTTACAAGATCAGCAATGCTTTGTTTTCGCAGTTCACTTATATTGAAAGAGGCCTGTGAAAAGCAAATGCACCTGGAGGCCAGAGAAAAGGGAATTGCCGCTGTCAGCAACAGGCTCCGTTTATTTTTCAAGGAAGTCCAAGTGGCCGAAACTCGAAATAAAGGTAAAGAAGATGCTGGAGCATTTAAAGTGTTCCTTGAAATTCGAAAATGCCGTTGACGTTGGGTATTCTTTTGGTTTTCCAGTGACCGTGCACAAAATACCGAGGGGTGAAGATGTGCAGATGGCCTTCTCTTTCATCTATAGAGAGAAAACGTATTTTCTCGCTGTGGAGGGCAACACTATTAAGGTAAATATGGTCACCTACCACCAACAAAATCCACTACATGATGTTCTGATGGGCTATCAAGCATAGTGAATGCAAGCATAACAAAAGCTTGAAAGCTTTTTTAATGTCTAAATTATTATCAAAATGTTGGTAAATTCCAACTCTCACAGGCAAATGAGAATATGAATAATGTCCTATGTGTAAAAAAAAATGGAAAGCCTCCTTAATATCCTACACGACTGAATACCGAATACCGATCAATAGAACCGTATCGTCTTCTGATCGGACTTTTTCTGCCACCTTCCAGTTAGAGCCGAATCAGACGATTCCGAATAACAACTGCCTCCTGCAATGGGGGAGGAAGGTGGGGGATTGGGGCACCTTGAAGTCCGTGGCCAAGCCCGAAATGTTCCTGATCATTCAGGATGATACAGTCACGGTCAGCAGCACTGAGCCAGCGGAACAATGCCTCTTCAGACTCACGTAATCTGTAAACCAAAGGCGGTCAGGTTAAGTGTCAGACACCGTGATTCAGAAACGCTCGGGTTTGAATTGGGTGATACCATCATATTCCAGTGAGTTTCTCAGAGTCTAGTTTCAATGAATAACTACCTCAACCATTTGAATCCGTATTATACACTTGTTACTTTCAATCTGCGAGCTAATTTGACATTTTAACAGTACTGCTTCGCTCTGGTTATAAAAAGTACTGCAGGTAAACTTGAAACGACCGTTTTTTCCGAGATACATTTTAACGCGCTATGTGATTTTTTATTTACTTCATGTTAAAAATGTATATACGTTTCTATTTTAATTTTAAATAAGATGTTTAAAATGTAAACTGCATTTAGTATATGTTGCTTTGGTTAGAAAGGTCTTGTATTATATTGTATATTTTGGCTGGGAACAGTTTTAGTTGGTTCTGAAAATTTGCGCTTGTTTTAAACTAATTATCAGACATCAGACTATCAGACAGTGAAATGTAAATTCCATTAACCAAACTGTTAATGCTCCTTCAGTAAAATGTTTTTCTTTCTAAACCTTAAATGTGGCTGTGAGTGTTTCTATCAGTTTGACTTTGACAGAGGATTCCCATCCAGTAACCTTTGGTTTCACCCCTATCAGTCAAGGAGAAAGACATTTTAATCTTCACCAACCTGTCCTCACCCTCTTCTCTACCTTGCCCTCCTCTCTACCTTCCTCACCCTCCTCTGTACCACAAACTGCCCTGCCTCACCCTCCTCTCTTCTCTTCTGCACCCTCCTTCCTGCTTACTTCTCTCCCTTGCCTGTGTCCCTCCATCTCTCATACACCTCTCCATTTTTGCCTGATATATCTGGATATTGATTCTTCTTTCTCCCTTTCACTCTGCACCTTCTGAGAGCAATTTGGGACCTTTTCAGCATCCATAGTGTAGATATGCGTGTAGATATGCCCATGGCTTGTTGCCATGAGCTATTGCTATTGCTCCAGCGCCCAGGAAGCAATTGGGGGTTCATTGCCTCGCTCAAGGGCACCTCAGTCATGGTATTGAAGGCAGAGTGAGTGCTGTTATATTCACAATCCCTACCTTCAATCCCTACTGGTGTGAGAATTGAACCAGCAACTTGCAGGTTACAAGCCCGACTCCCTAACCATTAGGCCACGACTTCCCCGATATGAGAGAAACGGTGAAATAAGTGAGTCCTTGTATTCACTATGTTCAACCATCCTCCAATGTTTGATGAAGGTGTGTCTGAGAGATCATTTACAATGTCCACTGGGAGAGAAATGTCTTCTTGGTTTATGAGATTTATGAGGTGTGCACACAATATGACAAGACTGTTACCCTAGTGACCTGAATTGTTCCATAGCTGCAGCATAAACAAGGGGCTACACTCAGTCACACTGGTGTCTTCTACCTTTTCTAGTCACAGGGAACTAAGACTACGACACCAAGTTGACTCGGGAGCACATAATGCATGACCCTGCGTCACCCTTGCCTCTCTGCTTGTCTTCAAGGCAGTGTTCAGCCTGTCTGTGTCAGACTCCTGTTCATTCACACTGACCCAGATCGCAGTGTGTGTTATAGATTTGTGTGTGTGTGTCTCGCAGGTCAACATTGGACATTTGAATGCTGCTTTTCTCAAACCACCCTGACTTCAAACCCACACTTCCTGTCCACTCCCCTGGGCTGGGTTCCGGTGTGAGAATAGATTATGGCCACCCTTATCTCAGCACCAGCCCAGCATGACTGAACCCGCACGAAACAATCCCTTCTATCGCTGGCAGGATGCCCAGCGTGGCATTAGCTGAACTCGAGCTGTCGTCCCTCTCTCTCTCCCCCCCCCCCCCACAATCACTCTCTCACCACTTGCCACACACCACCGAGGTCACTGGGGTTGCCTGTTGGGAGGGAAAGGGAAGGTATGTGTGCGTAGGGGGACACTGTGGTAAAGACCCATGAAGTGAGTAAGGGTAGAGGAACCGAAACAGACATGGAGTGGATGAATCATTGCATGTGATCCCACGGTCTGTTCATTCAACATCATCACACATTCGACCGTTTCTTCTTTGCAGCTGAACCCTTATATCAGGGCAACCGTTAAGCACGTCAGGATTTTAACGGAGGTGCAGATGTCCACTTTTCAGTGAGTCGTTATCCTTGAGATAATGGTCTGTCGTGGTCCTCCCTCCCCCCATCGGATAATGCATTTGTAACCAATTATGATAGAGACTGACACAAAGAGTTTTCCTCAGCAAATTCTTTTTTAATTATTTCTCATCGAAAGATACTTGGTAGAATATTACAGCAGAACACTTGACGGAAACAGCTGCCATTTCACGTAACACAGAACAGGAACAAGGAAGTCGTTCAAACGTGTGTGTATGTGTATAGCATATTCATATCAGTAGAAAAGAACTATTGCTCCCAGATTATATTTTGATATTGTGTGAATGGCAAATACTCCTGTGTGCTGAGATGGTGGTAGTTCTACAGGGGGTGCACAGCAGGATCAGGAAGGCTGGGACGTTTCCGGGAAGGATTTCAAGCTATGACTCATTGCATGTTGGTAGTAAACTTGTGATTTGTTTTTGAATTTCCTTCTCTTTTGAAATCATGAAGGAAACGGGGAAGAAAATAAGCGTAAAACTGATAAATACCAACATACAGCAATCAAAAAAACACAAAAAAACCCCCGTAAAAAGATAGCACAAGGCAGCTCTGGAGAAAGAGCAGGCATGCAAACTTCATAATACTTAAAAAGATGTTTCTGCACGGTCAGATTTCTCTTCGGCGACTGGAAGAGTGGCCTGCCAGCTCGAGGTGGAAATGAGAATCGGACAAAAGGTGAAGCTATTCTGTGGAGAGAGGAAGCATTATGACGATGGTGGTGATGGTGGCTGGACAGGTGTGACGTGACACTGGATCGAAACATACAATCAATATACATGGTCACTTGTTCTTGCAAAGAAGGAAATAAATGTTAGGAAGAAAGGAAACATAACAGGGAAAAAAAAGGTGATTTATCACCCCGAAAGGATTGCATCCAAGTTTAGTGTTTAAATAAGCCCATCTGTTTTTGTCGGCAGATTTATATCATAAATGTATATAGTTTAACATATTTGAATAGATTTCTTTTTGAAAAATAATTCTATCTATACTTGATATTTAGTAAGTAATATATCTTCCAGTAGATTTACTACAGCACCCTGCTGTGTGGGGTTATCTAAAAGCACCAAATTTTTTTTTTTTTTTTTTTACAATCTGACCGAGTCGGAGTCTCAGCCTTGAGATGATCTTGAGTTCACCCAGAACTGAATGGCACGTCCTAAGCTTGACATCTGAAGGACAGTCCTGTTTTGACTTGATCCAAGCCTTTTATCAGAGTGAAGCTTTCCAGTAAGAAAAAGTCCCCAAACTAAAGCCTGGTGCAGGTCCTGCCTGTGGCAGTGCCCCCTCGAGGTAGACACTAGTCCCTGTCTGCGGCCTGTGTCCCTGCAGGTGACCCCCCCCGTCCCCATCTTCCTCTGCTTGCACAGGGAGGGGGTGTCAGGCTCAGGTCTCACTGTTGGACCCAGACATGGACCCAGACATGGACCCAGACATGGACCCAGACATGGACCCAGACATGGACCCAGACATGGACCCAGACATGGACCTGGATCTGCCCAGGGGGACCAGAGCATCTCGTGTGTCTCTTCCAGTTCAAGACAACTGCTGGAGCAGTGGTGGAGACTGAGGAGACCTCAGATCCAGACAGGAGGCCAGGCTGGTTGGAGGCCGGGCTGGTTGGAGGCCGGGCTGGTTGGAGGCCAGGCTGGTTGGAGGCCGGGCTGGTTGGAGGCCGGGCTGGGTGGAGGCCGGGCTGGGTGGAGGCCAGGCTAGGTGGAGGCCAGGCTGGGTGAAGGCCAGGCTGAGTCTCAGAGCCTGGCAGTGGGGTTTCTTTAGAGGCTGCCCCCAGGACAACTGCCTTGTCCAATAATGTGCCCTGATGGATGGGCTGGAATTTATGATGCTTTGCACAACAAAACTAGATACAGTGGGCATCAACACAACCTTAGGAGTCACTAGTAGGCAGAGTAACCCAGAGCAACATCAGGGATGTGGAGCTGCACATCTCTTAGCTTTATACACACATTTTCACACTTTCTTATCAAAGACAAATACATAGGTCAGGTCGAAGTGTATTTCTAAAGACTTTAAAATAGATAGCTCTATAAACGGGACCAGGATTCTACTGCTATTTTTTTTTTGAATATATATATTAAGCATCGTTTGCTCGGTTAGATGAGTGAAATGTACAATATTTCACCAATTGGGAAATCTCAGACAGCTTTTCCTGACCACTAAATAATGCAGTTCAATTGTTAAACTAAAATATCCTAATCTTTTTATATCACGAGTCTCTTTGACAGACAGTATTTCTCAGTCGAATATAGGCCTACTTTACTTAGGCTACTCCGTTGTTTTGTTGTAGGTTCGATTCGTCATGCACATTGTAGTCGCTCCACTCTTCAAGCTTTGCGTCACGGTTTCATCTCGATTTTGTAGCCGGCTTTGATCAATCGTCGTCCACCTCTTCTCCCTCAGACTCCTCTCCTCCTCTGCGTTCGAACATTTTATCCCTGTGTCTATCTTGAATCTCCTTCATCTCCTCGGCATAGCGGGAGAAGGCGCCTCCAAACTTGCCCCATGCTTTGAAGGGAATAGTAATCGAGTTTCTGTAGCTGGGCTTAACTTCGCTCACCCTCAAGAAAACTCCGTACTTGTTAGATCCGACGTCAAAGAAGAACCGTTTAGAGTCCACCATGATGGATGTTCCCTCCGGAAGTTCGCTGTAGCCCCCGGCACCCCCGCCGCCTGCCAGCTCCTCGTCATCACCGCCGTAATCATCTATCAACTTGGCCAAGGCATCGCGGAACTCTATTAAACCTTGTGCGGGAAGGGCGATGGTTTGTCCTGACTGCATGCCACCAGGGATGCCACCTCCCCCGATACCAAAACCAGGCCCACGGTTGACGGTTTGTCGAATCCGTAAAAACCTCCCCCGCTGGTTCTCCTTGAGATCGAGGTAGTATTTTCTGTTCTCTCTGACCAGGAACTCGCTCTTCAAGGCTCGCCTAGGCCCACTGTCATCCCCACCGGATGACTGAGCAATCTGCTCCGGGCTGCTAGGCCCAAGTTGGGCGTAGTGCTCTATGAAATCTCCAAGGTAGTCACGGAACTCCGCCGCCACCGACATGGAAAGGGTCAATCGACTTTTCGAACCCCCGGCGCCGACCTCGGCGATTTTGATGAACCTGCCTTTTGCGTTCTGCTTCACATCTAGATAGAAGCGTTTGTTCTGAATATCCAGCCGCTTCGATGCCAACTCCTGCGTCTCTTGCTCGCGCTGGTAGTGCTGAAATCCACCGCCACCGCCACCACCCCCTCCGCTTCCACCTCCACCTCCTCCACCACCTCCACCACCACCACCACCGCTGCTGCTGCCACCGCGCTCACTCCCACTGTCCCCATCCGCCATCTTCGCCACCAGCAGCCAGCTTCTCCGTCCTGCGTATCTGTGACCCTCCTGTGCTTACTCTACTTGCGGAACTTCCGAGCGTTGGATTCTGCACTCTGATAGGCCACACCTAATGTCAATTACAACAGCAGATGGAAAATCTGTCTTTTAACTGGTGTCTTTCAGTTGTCATTCAAGTTAAACATGCCCTGCTGATTCGTTGCTTAGTCTCCCTCTCAATAACTTTCCCCCTTATCTGTAACTACTGTACTTCAAAGAGTCTACATGTATTTCATGCCGAACTAGGTTAGCATGTTTCGAACATTAACCCCATATAACTACAACACTATTAATCGGATTAAACGCACCTTTATTGACACTTTAAGAAATCACAGATGACACAATTGCATGGCTCTTTCATAGCATCAAATTACATTTCTTAATTCACGTAAACATTTTAGACCCACTGCATCTAGAAATCCCGCCTACTTGTTGGTCTCGTGCGCAAAAAAACACAAGCCAATTTTGAGGTGGGGGATGGGCATTTATTGTAGAAGAGGACAAACGATTGGCTAGTCAAAATATTCGAAGTAACAACAGTCAGTCCTATTGGCTAATGTCCACTCGCGAGGGGTCGCAATGTGCAAAGATTTGCCAAAGGGTTTATTGTTACTCTCCGTTGGGAGCCGAAATTATTTGAGATCTCATCAGTTCTGCAGTCAAGTAACAGGACGCTGAAATGGTATGGCGATCTTTTGTGTTCTATAATTGCTATTTCAGTGCAAATTGGGTTTTTTTCCAGAGCGCGAACGTCTAACATTTTCCGCTTGCTTTTGGGATAAAAATGTAGTTTGGTAAATGCTACCTAGCTTGCTATATCGGCTGGCTAACACAAGCTAACTAGCAAGTTTTGCCACAAGGCCTACTTACTATTTTAAAGAAATGTTGCTCAGTAGTAATGCCCATAATTGAGAAATTACAATATATGTCTTTAATACCATAGCGGATTTGAATGGAAATGTCTTGCGCTTAGGGAACGCTAGCTAGCTAGCCAGCCACCTTAACCGTGTCTCAAATTTAGCGGGTAAATGGAATAGCTTGTTAAGTACAGTGATTTAAAGGCGGGCTAACTAGCTCACGGTGTTTGCTAGAGATTTGATTGTACAACTATGGTAACTAGTCTAATAACTAGTTGTGCCACGACGCTCGAATAACCGACATAACCAATGTGTGATAATTTAAATAAGCGTACGTCCAACACATGTTTTCTGTTGATAGAAAAACGAATCCTATCGGGACACCTTTATTAAATGTGCTTCTGCGGCGAACTCGGACGTATTAAAATGAATTTGTTTTTGCCAAAACATGAGTTCCAGGAGGGGTTTTAGTTAAACACCGTAAACCAACCTAAACCCCCTGAAAACGTACTTGATAAGCTTCACAAAGTAAGCCACGGTGATTAAATAGTATTGTATAATAGCTGAGTACTTTGCTTCCAAAGCCAAGTAAATCGTCATTGCGCCAGAACTTTTTGCATTGCGTTTCAGTGCGTGATCCTGTTCAAACAAGGAGGTGAATATGCTGTCCTTAGTTTGGATCACACCCGTATGTTTGCCGTTAATTTGTTTTTGTTTTTTTTTCCGCGTCCCTGCGGTGCTCAAATCAGCTGCTGCCGTCAGCATTGGCGGGAAAGGTGAACAGGAACGTTTTCGTTTTTCTGTCGGAAAATGCATGCGTGTTCGAAATGACGGATTTTAGCCTATGGAAACCAGCGTGTTTTCCCTCTAATATCCACGGGTATATTTGATTATTTGATTGTTTTTGAATGCGATCCATTCTCGCAGTAATAAACGAGTATCCAGTTCCTGTTTGCTAAATGTCCACACGCTCCCCTTTCAGGCTGGCGGTAAAGCAGGTAAAGACAGCGGCAAAGCCAAGGCAAAAGCTGTGTCTCGTTCCCAGAGGGCTGGACTGCAGGTGAGACTGAAGATCAGGGGCAGACAGTCTTCCCTCTTTGAAAACAGCCCACCCCCTGGGGACCCTCCCTAACCCAGTCCTGTGTCTCCCCTCCAGTTCCCAGTGGGCCGTATCCACAGGCACCTGAAGACCCGGACCACCAGCCACGGCCGCGTGGGAGCCACAGCAGCAGTGTACAGCGCTGCCATCCTGGAGTACCTCACGGCTGAGGTGAGGCAGCGTTCTGCCTTAGACATTCACACGTACCACGCTGTATCGACACATTTATGCTCGGCGGTACAGAATCATAATAAATACACATCATGTGATTCAAATGTGTTGATCGTGTTGCTGTGCTGGTTGCCAGGTGCTGGAGTTGGCAGGCAATGCCTCCAAAGATCTCAAGGTGAAACGTATCACACCCCGTCACTTGCAACTCGCCATCCGCGGCGACGAGGAGTTGGACTCTCTCATCAAGGCCACCATCGCAGGAGGCGGTGAGTTCACCCGCAGGCTCCGATGAAGCACGCGCTTACCTTTTGGGGGGGAAATAGAACTAAAATAGCGCTCTGGTGTGAATCTGGACGATGACTTGTGATCTTAACTGTTTCGTGTTGTCTGCAGGTGTAATCCCACACATTCACAAGTCCCTGATTGGGAAGAAGGGCCAGCAGAAGACTGCATAGTGGCCACATTCAGCTGGACCATGAAGGCTTGTTGGCTCTTGGACCAGGCCAGGAGTTTGTTTTATTTTGTTGTTTTTTTTATTATTTTTTAAAATTGTTATTAATATTATAGCTAACAAAGAACGAATGCTAGGTTTTGTGTTATTGTAATATTTCCCGTAACTAGACAAAAAAAATGTCCTAGACTGGGACGCCAAAAACGACTAAACATTTGTATGTTATTTTAGATTGTATGTCCGGGAAATCATCATTTGTCAAATTGTGATGGTGGGTTTGTTTGATTGGCTGGGGAATCAGAAATGTTTTATACTGATAAAAATGGAATTGTTAAAACCATTTTTTATAAAAATCCGAAGTGTTTGTGGTCTTTTTCATGCATAGTCTCCACTTTCTGGTGACACAGTGAGTCCCTTTTTTCCACTTTTCCAGGTCTCATGGATACAGATGTATACTGTTACAAGTCAGTACAACTTCTCAGGACAGTCTAATCAACTGCTTTTGTGTGCTGTCTAGTATTTTTTGTCAAGAGTAATTAAACCCCCCCACATGAAGCAGGCACTGTCTGCTGTGATCTCCTGTTAAAGACTCAGTAACATGTGCATGTTATTGCCACTCCTGCAGCACAGAGTTCTGCCAAGGACAGCTGCCATCAATGAGGTCTTACATGTTAAGAAAATGATGTATGAAATAATGCAAAGTGGAGCCGGCAGTAGATGTGCAGTTTTGGTGTCGTAGGCAACTATCATTTTGGGCCATATGTATTTGAGTAGATACATTACTTGAGATTAAAGTATTTGAACTTTTTTGGGCTTTCAAGTTTCATTTAGTCACGTAGAGGTGGTGTGTAAGTACAATGCTGATCCTTTACCAGCAGGGGGCACTTGTAATATACATTTAGCCTGATTCTACTGAAAGGATCCTTGGGTGAAATGAATTTAGAGACAGCCATTTCTGTTAATAGTCATGAGGGACTGACAGACAATTTATTTATATTTGGCAGATAAAGCCATTTAGCGCACACATTTTTTTCCACGAGCAGATATGTCATACTTTGTCGCAACAAAGCACACCAGAGTTGAAACAATCAAAACCCGCACTTAAGAGCGGGGGTGGGCAATCCTGGTCCTCGAGGGCCGCTATCCTAAACGTTTTAGATGTTACCCTGCTCCAGTACACCTGATTCAAATGTATGGCTCGTTATCAAGCTTTGTGGAAACCTGATAATTATAATCAGATGTGCTAGAGCAGGGAAACATCTAGAACAGGGATCTCCAATCCTGGTCCTCGAGGGCCGCTGTCCTGAAGGTTTTAGATGTTTCCCTACTCCAGCACACCTGACTCTATTAAAGGGTCATTATGAAGCTTCCACAGAGCTTGGTAATGGCTCATTCATTAGAGTCAGGTGTGCTGGAGCAGGGAAACATCTAAAACCTTCAGGACAGCGGCCCTCGAGGACCAGGTTGAAGACCCCTGATCTAGAATCTTCAGGACAAAGGCCCCTGAGGGCTAGGGCAGGACAAAGGCCCACCCCTGATTTAGAGGATAACCCTACGTACTACTTAGATGAACTTCTTTTTGCACACAGCCCCTGGATGGTGACCAACACATTTTCCATTAAACGCTGCAGCTGTACACGACCATATAATTCTTTTTACTATCGTACGGCTTGTATAGATCATTTTCAAGAGTTTTGGTAGGTTCGCAAGTATTCCTGCTCGAAAGGTACGATTTCCTTCCAACGCTGTCGTTCCTAACCTTCCTACGTACTTCCGCTCAACTTGGATTTCGCTTCTGAAGTGCAAATGAAATGTAGGAGAGCATAGGGACCAGGCAAGTGATTTAACGTCATGGACAAATGTGTCAAACAGGGAGGAGTTTGGTTTGCCTTGTCATTAGAACCTCTCAGCTAACCTGCCGGGTTTTGCTTGAGTCAGATTCCAGTGTTGACATTTGCAGAAGCTTGTGGTGATATTTCATTCATGCCTTGTTATTTGGTTATTTTTCCATGAAAAACATTCAGAATTCGGACGGGAAGTTTTTCTTTTTAAACGTTAACCTTTGTGTGTGACCGTACCGATACTCAGCCCATGAGGACCATCTTGAACATGACAGCTACTTAACTCAAGTTATGAACCTCGTGTATCTTTAGCATGTAGAATCTTACAACTCGCATGACAGTTTCCACTTCCACATTCCAGTTTAAACACCTATTCAAACTCTTCAACTTTATTACCCACCGGATGTGTAGACCTTCAAACCAAATATGGTGTGATGAGCTCATCCCAGCTCCATGTCCATTCAGTCAGCCATCCACAGGGACCACATGAAAGATATGGCTGCCTTGCAGCTTCAAAGGTAAAGATTCATTTGTTTTTCTCATGTCTGTCTCTAACTGTACATCTCTCCCTTTCTCATCTCGATCTTGCCCTCCTCCTCTCTCTCTGCCGCCATCCCTCTTCTCCTCGCTCCTCTCTGTATCTCCACCCTTTCTCCTCTGCCTGTGTGTCCCTCCTCACTGTCTATCCCCCCTCTCTGCCTGTCTGTCCTCGCTCCCTGTCTGTTTCCCCTCTTTGCCCTGTCTTTCCCTCTCTCCCTGTCTTCTCTCTATTTCCTAACTAAGAAGAGCATCTCCCTGTTATGTAACTTCTCCATGTGAATAACTTTGGCCCTACTGCTGAAAAAGAATGGCTGTGATGGAGAACAAGTAGGACCTGCCTTTATATAACTAAGTAAAACTGTATATTCTACAATGTAAATATCGTAATCAAAATGTACACTGTGGATCTGGCATGCTCTTCTTCTTCTAGACGCGGAAGATCAAGTTACCACAATGGTTGACCGTGTGTTTTATGTCTGAGGCCAGTGGTGAGTTCGTTTCCTGCCATAAGTTTACCACCATGGATCAACACAGTTGATTGGAACAGTTGGAAAACAACCAAAATAATCTGCTTTTCCGAACAGACCCCCAAACTCAAATCCTAAATTCATCCTCTAGTGGAATGGCCAGATGGTTACCTTTTGAAGATGCACAGAACGGTGGTTGGCAGCTGAACCGGACACGGTAGTCGTAGCAGGGTGGTCTGTTCCCTTGGTCGCCATTTTTACAGATAAAGCCTGTGACTGTGTCCATTCTGAATGAATCCAAAGCACAGAAGGCATGAGATGGAAAACCAAAGTATATCAAAGTCCTGGACTCAGTGACAGGATTCGGTGACATTTTCACCAGCTAAGGACTATGGTTTATGGTGAGAAACAAATGATGAAATCGAAACATGTATCTCAATCGCTAGACAAATAAAAACCTGCTAGACTCACGCTGCAATAACGTTCCCAGTGGGTAGACTCCCTCCGCTGGTAGTGGTGACCTCTATCTGCACTGGATTGGGACAAATCTTTCCAGGGTTCTCTGAGCGGAGCTGGGCAAGGGTCTCGTAGTCTCCGGTCCCAGTGGGGTCGTCCCTGTCAAACCACTCCGTCCAGCACTCTACGCTTCCACACAGGAACAATAGGAGGATCGGAGGCAATGAGTTTCCTGGTATTTATCACCATGGCATTTCTACATTGGTTATGAAAAGAAACAAGATGGACTCACTGATGTTCCTGTCATCAGGGGCGGCAGCTGCCGAGCGGAAGGAGAGCCCGTTAAAAGTTGATTGTACCAGACGCAAGTTAACATTATCAGTGTACCGTTAAAATGTGTCTTAATGTGTTTAAGTGTTACTTGGTTTTATTCTACATCGGTTATGAAAAGAAACAAGGTGGACTCACTGACGTCCGTTAAATGAGGCGCGGCAGCTGCCAAGCGAAAGAAAAGTCAACGACAGTTGCTGTACTAGACACAAGTTAACGTTACGAAGTGTGCTTAAGTGTGTTTAAGTGTGCTTGACTGTGTTTAAGTATGCTTAAGTAAGTGTCACTTTGTTTTATGGAGTCCGTAGGATGCTGTACTCCTGTAAAAAAAATCAACATTTATTTACATCACCTTCAATCTCGTTAAAACAGATATTGTAAAGTGTACAAAATGAGACGTTGGAGGTTTTTCCTTACGCTTCACATCATCTTGGGTCACTGATAACAAATGCAGAAAAAGCATAACATTACTGGAGACACATCAGCCGTGGCTATATTTGGATTAGCCAGAGATTCTTCTTGTAACATGCTTAAGTGTAAATCAAACTACTGATAATGCTAACATTCAGGATTATTCCTATTCAAAAAGGCTCACCAGAGCTCCCAAGCAGTCCTATGAACGTAACAAAGCCCAGCTGAAAGAGAAACAAGGAAATCTTTAGCATGCGCACAAGCCAACTCTTTGGTTCAGGGTTCATCGTCACAGGGCGGGAAAAAGATAACATCATACTGTACCAAATGGATCATGCTGGCAAGTGGCAAGACTTAGCTGGACCTCTTAGTGGAGTTGAAAAACTCGCCAATCTGGAAAGGAAAACACTTCCACAAATACAATTCAACTAATTATTAACTCAATATCAAGATCAAGACATGATTTCAAAGCATTTTGGACACGTTCAAGCTGTTTCAAACATGGTCAAAACCTGCTCACCGAATAAGGCGAAGGTGATCCTGCTGTTCTGTCAGTTCGAAGTGTCAGTAGATGCCCTTTTATATTGCCCCTGTGAATGTCATGGTGTGGAATAGAGGGGGCAGGTGCTTCTGGTTAATCAAACACAACTAGAGCACAGGGGAGTGTGTAGTCCATTTTAACTAGTGGGACCAATCTGGGGCCATTTTTACAGTTAAAGGGGCCACGTACATTACTGGTGGAACAGAGTTTTCCTCACTGCATTGCAAGCATTAGCGTGGAAAAGACTGAGTTGACCATGATTTCGAATCTACCCTCATGGGGGACCTCATGGATGTCCAAGCTAGTAATACACTGTAGAACTACACATTTGTGACATAAATACTGATATGCTTTGAATATTAAATGTGCTACATTGCCGTTGTTTTGCTTTAATGACTCTGTAAATATGCTAGGCCCAGCTGTGAAGGGCTAAGATGGTAAGATCTGGCACGGTGGTAGGAAATGAATTGACAAAACCATCTATTTGCATCTTAACAAAGTTCAGTCCACCAAAGTCAATGACAATTTTCCATCTCAACTCAAGTTCAAGTTCAAGTTGTGCTTTATTGTCATTCCGCTACATGCGGGTGCATACAGTGGAACGAAATGTCGTGCCTCACAGAGCCATGGTGCTACATAAGTACAGACCTTCAACAGTACAGTCTAACAACAAACAATTTAAAATAAATATAACATTTCTCCTATACATAAACTAAACAGGATACAAACTATACAAACTGTACGAATACTTACCGAACTCAAACAATGCGTGTCATTGCACGCACGTTCGAATACCGAAGCATTACTGATGCAAACGACTAGGTCAATCTAACCCAGCACGATGGGTTGATCTTTTAGCATGACAAACTGTGTTGATCCTTCAAACTAAATATTAGTTAATGTTGCAATGCTAGGCAACGTGACCTCATCAGCCCAAATGGCTTCTTGTTCATGTTTTATTACAATGATCTAAGTCTGCATGAATGTTATTTTAATGGACTGTAAGTCAAACAACTCATATATGTATACCTTATCCAAAATAGTCAGAGGTCCAGGGTTCGAGTACTATCTACAGGATGTGAAGGCTTTACACCCAAATATGGTGTGATGAGTTCATCTCAGCTCTGAGTTTGTCTGCTCAGCCATCCACAGGGACCACATGAAAGATATGGCTGCTTTGCATCTTCAATGGTAAAGAATCATTGGTTTTTCTGTAACTGTACATCTCTCCCTTTCTCATCTCGATCTTGCCCTCCTCCTCTCTCTCTGCCGCCATCCCTCTTCTCCTCGCTCCTCTCTGTATCTCCACCCTTTCTCCTCTGCCTGTCTGTCCCTCCTCACTGTCTATCCCCCCTCTCTGCCTGTCTGTCCTCGCTCCCTGTCTGTTTCCCCTCTTTGCCCTGTCTTTCCCTCTCTCCCTGTCTTCTCTCTATTTCCTAACTAAGAAGAGCATCTCCCTGTTATGTAACTTCTCCATGTGAATAACTTTGGCCCTACTGCTGAAAAAGAATGGCTGTGATGGAGAACAAGTAGGACCTGCCTTTATATAACTAAGTAAAACTGTATATTCTACAATGTAAATATCGTAATCAAAATGTACACTGTGGATCTGGCATGCTCTTCTTCTTCTAGACGCGGAAGATCAAGTTACCACAATGGTTGACCGTGTGTTTTATGTCTGAGGCCAGTGGTGAGTTCGTTTCCTGCCATAAGTTTACCACCATGGATTCCCAGTCCACAAACTATTCCAGAGTTGGGAGAGCAAAAGAACATCTAATATTCACAAATGAAAAGACAGAGAAGTCATCATACTCATCTTTATTGGCTTGAACTGTGTGTAGAGTGTATGAGGGTGTCCAGTCATTCATGAAAGACACAAGTGTGCTGGTGGTAGCATTATCCCACCTATGCAGCTTCACAGTTTAAATGCAACCACATGAGCAACATGGGCACCCAAATCTCACTTTGTAATCCATACAGCGTTTGCCTCTCTGGTCCTGATTGCGGCAGACAAAGCCTTGGGTTGGGTTGTAGCTGGGAAAACAAGCACACGGTCAGTGCAGTCCATGACATCACAACCTCAAACAGCATTTGACGATAGTTAGTAAAAAAAACAACAACAAAAGCATTTTTTTTTCATGAAAGTCTCCGATCTCCTTTCTGTAACATTACGATTAGGGCACTTCTGGTCTGAGGGCTTTCATGTTTCTCTAATAAATCCAAAATACTGGAAGAAATCACCCAAATGCAAGGGGTCTTCCAGAGTGCGCATTTTAACGTCTCACTGAAGGAATAATAAGGAAGGATTGTACATACTAGAGGTAATTTTGCCCTGAGGCAGGGGCGTTGGTCCCTACGAAGACGCTCTGTATGTAGAGGGGTTGGGTACAGATGACTCCAGGGAACTCCTGATGGAGGTTA
>BROE01000025.1:3179939-3187439 GCA_036571765.1 Plecoglossus altivelis
CCCCCCCCTCCTAATCTTCATATAACGAGTGGTGATTTCAGAGGGATGATTTCCATTCGTCAGAACTGTACAAATATTCAGCTGCGGCTTCACAAAACACTCCAAACATCGACTGGCACCCACAGCGATCGTTAGTAACAGTTACCAGTTGGTAATAATCTTGCAACCCCTTTCCTAGAGGAAGATCAGTGGTTGAGAGGTAGTGGCGACGTCCTGTTGTCAGAGTTAGAGTCAGACATGCTGCATGTTTCCAGTTACCGTGGAGATGGTATTCTGCCAAGCTAAAGGTCCTACTAAATCAAAACCATCGATGGAAACGCACAGACCTTGCATGTTCACCACATGTAGCCCAGGAGAAAATCGGTTCACCATCCCAGGTGGCTGAGATATGGTCAGTCTGCCATGCGGCCAGTCCAGTCTGTTCCTTGAGGGACGCCCAAAATACTGTAGAACTACACACTTGTGGCAGAAAGACACTTAATAAATAAATGTGCTACATTGCTGTGAAACAGGTGTTATGTTTTGCTTTAATTACTCTGTAAATATGCCAGGGCCAGCTATTGAGGGGTCAAATGGTACGATCTGGCACGGTGGTTAGAAACAGATCGAGGAACTGTTTGCTTCGCAACAATGTCAAGGCCACTAAAGGTTACCCTGACAATGTTCCACTTCAACCTGCACAATATGTTCCATTGCACGCAACCTCCAATACTGTTGTATTACTGATCGACTAGGTTACTCTAACCCAGCATGATGGGTTGATCATTTAACATGGCAAATTGTGTTGATCCTTCAAACCAAATATTGGTTAATGTTGCAATGCTAGGTAACGTGACCTCATCAGCCCAAATAGGGTATTGTTGATATTTTATTACAATTATCTAAGTCTGCATGAATGTTATTTAAATTGACTGCCAGTCAAATTACTTGGTTAAGCATACCTTATCCAAAATAGTTTTCAAATTCAGTACATGGAATGAAATAAAAGCAGTTTTTTCATTGGTGTAGCTGGTAGGTAGTTGCGTTTGTAGAGTCAGAGGTCCAGGGTTCGAGTACTACCCACAGGATGTGAAGACTTTCCACCTAAATATGGTGTGATGAGTTCATCCCAGCTCCGAGTCTGTCTGCTTAACTATCCACAGGGACCACATGAAAGAGATGGCTGCATTGCATCTTCAAAGGTAGGGAATCTTTTGTTTTGCTCATGTCAGCCTCTTTACTGTACGTCTCTCTTTCTTATCTCTCTCTCTCTCGTTGTCGTCCTGCTGCTCTACAGAGATGTCCGTCTCAGTGAAGAGTTGCTTATAGAAGGGATGCATGCGCAAAGGAACGAAGAAGGACAGGGAAGGGAGGGGGGGGGGAGACACAAAGAGAGAGAGAGAAACAGCAACAGTAACAAAGATCAAGATCCTTCAAAGTGGTGGTAAACATAGAATTTGGAAATACTGTCCTAAGGCAATGGACAGATTTACCACTTTGTTGAATTGACTGTCTGATCAACAAGCCTTTAATCTTAGCAGCAGGGCTGCTTGCTTTGAGCAGTAGCTCAACATGACTGGCATAATGCAAGTGTTTTGATGAATCCCAAAAATCTGGTTTGCGGCCCTGGCAAGGTCTCTAAAATGAATGAATCAGGGATCTCTACGTTAGGACAGGTGTAGACGTTTATTGGAGAAGAGTTTAGAAAATAAAGCTTACAATACGTTGCAACTAAAACTCCTGGAAGTAGCTAAATTCAAGAGACCAAAAATAGAGATTTCTATTAAACCTTTAAAAGGGGAAATTGTTAGTCCGGCATAAAAATCTACGTGGGTTGACATTCAAATAGAACTACCTTAACAAGCCTTTTTTTCACAATCGTTCTTTATACAGTCTGAGCCTCTTCATGTTTTAGCTGACTCGTTGATACAGTGACTCTGCAAATTCATATCATCTTGACCAGTTCGTAGTGCAACAATAGGCACCCCTCAGATCCCACATGTAGGAACCTGTTATTTAATTACACATTTCGTTAAGTCTGTGTGTCTTCCCCTTGTTGTCCTGCTCACAAGGTTTCCATCAATCTTCTCTCGTTAGAGAGAGTCACAAGTCACAAATGTATGGCACTGTTACTATGGCCTTGAAAAGATTCCCTCTGAGACTTCACTCAGTCCACCAAGCTCAGGCTGAGCCTAACATGGGCCCTGCCAGTAGAGGGTAGTGCAGCACTAAAATAAAACTTGCTGGCCTCTTTCAGCTCTCGGTCTGGTCGTTCGACCCAAGCACACCAAGGTTCTCCACCAGGTGACCTGACAGATCGCTCCATCGACCCAGCTGCCGATCGGAAAATCCTCTTCGTCCATGAAGAGGATTTTCAAAGGCTGAAAGTCACATGTTCCCTTGGGACCCCCTCCTCCACGTTGACCTGGTCAGCACCAGGAGAAGGAGCGGCCCACCATGTCGAAGAACATCCTGTTGGCCTCCCTGAAGTAGCGACACAGCTTCCTGAAGGCCTCGGCGCTGAGTGGAGCGTGTGGGCGCCCCTTGGACTCGTCCAGGCACTTGTCGTGGCCGCCGGCCGCCACCAGGCAGTAGAAGCCCTTGGTGGTGTTGAAGTAGAAGTTGGAGGGTGAGATGCGCGGCGGGAGCCCCAGGAACCTCTCGGCCCTCTGCAGCTCCGGGAAGGGGTCTTGAACCAAGGCCTCCCCGTCCACCACGTGGACCTGTTTTCTGGGGAAGACCTCCAGCCAGCGGGCCAGGTGCTGGTGGTACAGGCTGCGCTGCAGGGCCTTGTAGGCAGGGTCGATGCGGCCCTCAGGCCCCAGGAGCAGCTCCTCCAGGGTCTGGTAGGGCTTGTGGCGGGCCAGGCGGTTGTGGAGGACCTGGGTGTAGTCGGAAATCAGGCGCTCAGCCGGGTCTCGGACAATGAGGAGGAGGCGGACTGCCGGGTTCATGTCCCAGACGCGTGCCGGCACCTCCGGAGAGGAGAAGTACCCAGGGGTCTTCTCCACGGTCAGCTGCCTGGAGAGGGTGAAGGGCATCTGGGCACGGTACCAGCTCAGACCCCGGCGGTAGTGTTCCTCCACGTTGAAGAAATGGACCTGAGAGAGAGGAAAGGAGAGGGAGGAGACAAGAGGTAAGAAAGGGCAAGGAGAGGAGATTTGATCTGTACGTGGTCTCTTAAGATACCAAGCAATATCATTTGATTGTCATAACATTTTATTTTATCCTCACACAACCACTGAAAACGACTTATTTCAAATATCTGTTTGAAGGATAAGATCTGAAAGTCGTCACTAGGATGTCGGACCCTTGCTGAACCATCACAATGATTACCTCTGCCTTGGCCACTTCCACATCCGGGTGCAGGTTAAGCATCTCCAGCAGAGCTCTGGTACCCCCCTTCCTCACGCCGATGATGATGGCGCCAGGCAAGCGCTGCTGGGTGGCATTGCGGAGGGGGGAGGAGGAGGAGGAGGAGGAGGGGGAGGAGGAGGAGGAGGAAGATGCGCTGGCTGTGCGTAGCTCTCGTAGGCAGACGCACAACTGGGTTTGCAGAAGGAGCAGAACCAGCAGAGCTAGCAACACTGTCCACAGCATGGTGGGGAGAGAGGGTACACAGTCACACACACACTCACACACACACACACAGGCACGCACACTGTCACACTGTCACACTGTCACACTGAGAGGAGGAGGCGAGGTCACGTGGATGCCTCTCATATAGCTTCAAGGCATCCAGAGACAGATCCGTTCACAGCAGGGATCCTCAGGGTTCCTCCTGTACACCAGAAAGCCTGCAAGAGAGACATACACTTCCAATATACAAGTATAGACTCTCCACCCAGTTACAGCACCTGCACCAAGTACATGTCCACATCTCCCAGCCACAGCATCTCCACCCGGCCCTGTCTATCATCTCCACCTAACCCTATCATCTCCACCCAGCCCTGTCTATCATCTCCACCCAGCCCTGTCTATCATCTCCACCCAGCCCTGTATGTCATCTCCACCCAGCCCTGTCTATCATCTCCACCCAGCCCTGTCTATCATCTCCACCCAGCCCTGTCTATCATCTCCACCCAGCCCTGTCACAACACCTCCACCTTACATTCACCATTAGCGATCACCACACTGTTGTTCTCGAGGACGACCAGCCGAGGTTATCTTATTAATTAGCTTGTCTTGTGTTCCTGCCGATCCCTGTTCCTGTGCGAGCGTGCTAATTGCGCCCGATGGGAACGTTGTGGCGCCCTCGACCTCTTGCCTGGCCCCCCTGCGGGACGGGGGGGTGGGTGTCGTCATTTCTCCTGCTCCCTTTATCCTTCTCCGTGCCTGAATACTGTGTTTGTGTTCCTCTGCCGTGTGGTGTCATTCTGCCTCTGCGTGTGTGTGTGTGTAGAAAGCCAGATGCCTCATGTTAAGTGGGTGGATAACCTCCGCTGTGACTGATACACTAGAGTATCTCCCTCCTGTCGCGTCGAGCATTCTGCTTCATTTCCCCCCCCCCAACCCCCCTTTCTCCTCTCTCTCTTTGTCTCATGCTTTTCCTACCCCACTTTCTCCGCCTCTCTTTCCATTCCTCTCTCTTACTTTCGCTCTTTTCCACCCCTGTCTATTCCCCATGCATTTTCCACCTGTAACCACTATTTCTCTCTCGGCGTGACTCAATCTTTTTCCCTTTCTTGTACCCCTCCCCCCCACCTATTCCTTTCAAATCGTCACTCTAAAGATCTTCCTATTCTCAACAACACGTTGGGTAACGTTTCAAAAGAATCGCTCTGCGGTTTCAGACAGTCAGAAGTCCTTTCCAGAGCCTCGTCTTTTCCGAACTTTCCGTGTCGTCAATCAACTGAGGCAAGCCTCGCACCATGCTTCGATTCGACAAAATGGCTGACGAGATTAGCAGTTTGCGATGGGCGAGCGGGGAGGACGTGTTCCTCATTAATAACATACGATGCTCCAGACGGCCTCTTTAGATCTGTTCAATGAGGCTCACGCTGCCGACACTGGGAGCCCTGGTCCCTGACAGACTGGCTCTCGTGACTCACATCAGTGACCAAACAGCAGTCGCTGAGGAGAACAATGCCAGGATTGTCAGTGGTGCGTTAGTTTCCCATATTGCCAACAGGAGCAACAGCATGCCACGAGAGGAAGACGACCTGAAGTCAATTATCTGTGAAAAGCAAATGTATTCATCTGTGTGTCTTTGGGGATTCTCGCTCGCTCGCTCGCTCTCCCTTTCTATCGCTCTTGCTCTTCTCTTCCGCTCGGTCTCTCTCTCTCCCTTTCTCTGTTTCTGTTTCTCTCTCGTCTCTCTTTCCCTCCCTCACTTTCTCGCCTTCTTTCACTTCCTGCCTCTCTCCTTCTCCCCCTTTTCTCTCCCCTCTCTCTCATTCTTTCCCTCTCTCCCCTGTTTCTTTGTCTTGGCCTCTCTCTCTCTCAATCTTCCCTCTCTCAACTTTCCCTCCCTCTCTCCCTCCTCCCCCTCCCTTCCACCCTCCCTCTTCTTCTTCCCTCTCTCCTAGTGTAGTTGTGGGGGTTTGCCAGTTGTTTGTAACTGTGCCTAGGTTCTTTGTATGTATTTTGGTATGTATCTTAATCTGTTGTGTTGTCTTTCTCTCTCTCTCTCACACACACACACACACACACACTCACACACTCACACACACACACGCCCAGCCTTAGAAACATGGTTCCTGGGAGCGCTGGTATTTAAGGCGGGGGGAGGGGGGGGGGCAGGATTAGCCTACATGCAGGGAGGGAGGGACAGAGGGAGGGATGCTGGGGATTGGGAAGGAGGTACTGTGTGTGTGTGTGCTCTCAGCAGGAGGGGGTGTGTGTAACTTAGTGAGAGAGATTGGCCCTGTAGGGGGTGGTGTGGTGAAAAGCCTGAGAAGTGCCAGTCTTGCCATATCACCAGGGCTGGTGGACCTAGATAAACTCTCTCTGCCTGTCTCTCACTCTCTCTTTCTCTGCCTGTCTCTCACTCTCTCTTTCTCTGCCTGTCTCTCACTCTCTCTTTCTCTGCCACTCTCTCACTCTCACATCCCACCTGCTTTCTTTCCTCTGTCTTCTTTTCTCCCGCCTCCCTCTCTCTTTCCCCTCCCTCTCTCTCCCCTCTCTTTCTCCCCTGCCTCTCTCTCCCCCTCTCTCTCTCTCTGTGCCCCCCCCCCTCTCTCTTTGTTATTAGCTCGATTTCTCTTGTCTTTTGTCTCTCTGTTTCTCTCTCATTCTTGTTGGTTGCACTTTCCACTGTTCTCTCCAGTCTTTTTGGTCCTCTCTCCATTCGCTCCATCAGCAGATGAAACAGAGGCTCTAAACACCTGCGGTTTCTCTGCCGTTTTCACAGAAAAAACGGTTTATTTGAGGTGCAGTTTCTTCTACATTATATATAATCACAATAACAGAAACCTGTACACATGCCTAGAAACCTTGGAAACACACACAAAGTTTTGTTGTCTACGTACTCATTAGTATTTTACTTCTCTGTCAACTTTGCAGATATGCCCATTTCACAAGTAGGCACTCAGTTTATTTGACTCATTGATGAGTTTGTGAGGGTGAAGAGAGACGGGAAGGAAGAGAAGATGAGAAACAATAATATATATCAGAAACTAGTTGGGTAATACTGACTGCCTGTGTGTTTGCCTGCCACTTGTCAGTTTGCCTGCCTGCCTGCCTGCCTGCCTGCCTGCCTGCCTGCCTGCCTGCCTGCCTGCCTGCCTGCCTGCCTGCCTGCCTGCCTGTCTATCTGTCTGTCTGTCTGTCTGCCTGTCTATCTTTTGACCTTCATTTGAGTCTGACCTTCTTCTGCCCAGCAACCCCCTGCTAGGTTTCAAATTAGACTCTTTAGAACAACTCTCCCCACCCTCGTCCACCCCTTAACCCTCACACACACACACACTACTGCTGTCAAATACGTACTGAAGACCCCCCCCCCGTCCATAGTTAGTCGCGCTTGAAGATCTGGGTCAATCGTATCAAACACTGTTCCATCTCCCCCTCTCCTCTCTCTCTCTCTCTCTCTCTCTCTCCCTCTCTCTTTCTCTCTCTCTCTCTCTCTCTGCCCCTCTCTTCCCCTCTCTCTTTCTCTCTCTCTCTGTCCTCTCTTTCTTTCTTACTTTCTCATGTGTGCACTTTAGATGGTTAATTGTGAATGGTAGGGGTGTGTATGGACACAATGGGGATGAGGGGATGTGTTGTGTGTGTATCGGGAAGAGATAAGCAGAAGGTGAGAGGGAGGGGTTAGAGATAAGAAGAGTGTGTGTGCGAGAGAACGAGAAAGAGAGCGAGAGGGAACCGAATGGAGAGGCGTGTGTCTATGGTTCTAATTAAAAGAGCCTTTGCATGGGTGTCTGGGGACAATGCGGTTGGCATGCTCAAGTCAGTGTGTTTGGTGTGTGTGTGTGTGTGTGGCATGAGTGTGTATTCGTGTTTTGTCTTGCACACTGCCATGTGTGATGTTTGGAACTAGAGAGTGAGAGAGAGAGAGAGAGAGAGAGAGAGAGAGATAGGTAC
>BROE01000025.1:3192439-3200901 GCA_036571765.1 Plecoglossus altivelis
CCACGCACACCCTCTCTCTCACTTCCCTGTTCCATTTTCACATTTTATTTTCTTAATACCGGCTTCTCTCTGCCTTTACTAGTTTTGGTCGCCTCTCTTCCTGCCTCCTCTTCAACCACATTTAGATGACTGGGAGAGAGAGGTGCTCAGTGGGTGGAGCGGTTGACTGCAGATCAAAAGGCTTCTGGTTTAAAATCCCCTGTGCTACATGTCGCCTTGGATTAAAGTGTTAGTTAAATGATTGAAACGTCATTATTACCTCTTTTTGATATTACACACATTTGCCATGTGTGAAGCAGAGCTCATGTTAAGTGACTCATGTTAAAAGTATCGTCATGCTGGAAGATGGATGGTTGGATGTCTGTGTGTCTGATAGTCGGCCACTACAACTCACATGATGCCACAGTTCCACAATGACTCCATTCACCGTCTCTCAATCTGTCTTATCTCGATGTCTCAATCTCTCTCTTTCCACGCACTCTCTCCATCGCTACCTCTTACCCGGCCTCTATCACGCTCCCGCTCTCTCTCACCTCATGTCTCTCGCTCGCTATCTCTCCCGCTCTCTGTCTCCCTCTCTTTGTGCATCTCCAACTCTGTTCTTTCTCAGTCCCGCAGAGGGACATACAGACAGACACCTCTGACCCTCACGTGTCTCGTTCATCCTGGGCTGTGGCATGCGCCTTGAGAGGCCCCTTCCTCTTCCTATTCGTTAACGGTTTAGACACGACAAATACAGGAACCAACACAATATTTCCCTTTCTGCATTCAAATGTTTTCACTTTCTAGTAGGTGAAGGCTACAACACCGTTTGTTGGCCGGTGTGTATATCCTGAATATCAAGGATTAGTTTTGGTTGTCACACAGACACACACGCACGCACACCGACCTTGATCCATACCCTGAGGCTGACCCTGACATTGATCCCTGACCTCGACCCTGACCTCGCCTCAGATCCAGACAGCTCCAGCCCCAGGTCCAGACCCAGACAACTCTAGCTCCAGCCCCAGGTCCAGACCCACATGAATATACTGTGCACTTTCCTATCACAGAAAATGACTTGTTTGTGTGAACTAACATGTTGAAAAAGCCCATTTGATCTAATCTGATCTGACGTCCAGACCCAGACCAGACTAAACCCAGACCCAGACCCAGACCCAGACCCAGACCGGACTAAACCCAGACCCAGACCAAGACCCAGACCCAGACCTAGACCAGTTCATATAGTCTTGGAAAAAGACTGAAAAAAGATTTTCAGAGAAAATGACTTGTTTGTGTGAACTAAAATGTTGAATAAAGCCCATTTGATCTAATCTGATCTGACGTCCAGACCCAGACCCAGACCCAGACCCAGACCAAGACCCAGACCCAGACCTAAACCAGTTCATATAGTCTTGGAAAAAGACTGAAAAAAGATTTTCAGAGAAAATGACTTGTTTGTGTGAACTAACATGTTGAATAAAGCCCATTTGATCTAATCTGATCTGAGGTCCAGACCCAGACCGGACTAAACCCAGACCCAGACCCAGACCTAGACCCAGACCAGACTAAACCCAGACCCAGACCCAGACCTAGACCCAGACTCATATAGTCTTGGAAAAAGACTGACAATTCAAGGCAAATGTAACACAATAACAGCCACAAGGCTGAAAACCCCCAGGATCTACGACCCAGGAGCCTGCAGGAGCGAAGATCAAGAGGAACAAGAAGCGACAATAACCAAGAGATAATGAGCCAGAGACAAAAGTGCTCTTACCTGAGTGATGAGTTTTCCTCTGGTCTTCAGCGTTTCCCTGGTGTCTCCTTCCTCTTCCCTTCCCCTTCACTCTTTTCTTCTCCTCCACAGCCAACCTCCGAGTGGACGGCTGAGTCACTTTTCCTCCACCTTTCCTTCCTGTTCTTTCACTCTTTCTCCTTCCCTGGTGAGGCTGGTCTGTGTGCGTCTGTGTGTGTCTGTGTGTGTGTGTGTGTGTGCGAGCGTGCGTGCGTTTGTCTGTATGTGTGTGGACCGTGCGTAGCTTGTCAGACGCTGCGAGAGAGAGTGTTTTTGAGCGACTTTGCTTTGTGTCGACCCTGTTGAGCGTATGAGCGCGAGTGAGTGGCTGTGAGTGAGCGAGAAAGGGAGAGGGGGAGAGAGAGAGAGAGAGACAGGGGGAGAGCTTAGCTAGCACAAACACATCGCCCCCTAAGGGAACCCCCCCCCCATCTCTCCCATACAGACCCGCCCCCTCCCCAGAACTTCCTTTCATTTTTTCTTCCATTAAATCCTTCTATTCTTTCAACGGAACACCTTGACTTGATGAAACAGAGAATTTCACTCTTACAAGTTTACATTATAGTTGTGCATGCATATATATATATACAAATGTTCATGTACACATAGAATTCTTCAGATGTTTCAACTTTTGTACTCCTTAGGTTTCGCTTTTTGGTTGGGTTTTTCATCTCATCCTATGCGTTAGCTAAGGGGAGCCCCTTAATCATGAATAACTTACAGCCAGACAGCTGCATACACTTACATAAAGCAAAACAACGCAAATATTTCTCTCTACGTTCTGCCAGTGCCAGCCTCTGCTGACAACTGATTACAAATATTTCATTTCGCCCAGTCTCTCATCCCATTCAAGAGATTTGTTAAATATTTAGCGAAAATAATCAGAGTAATTCTGACGCTGGGAAACGTTACACTTTTTCCGAGAATTATAGCAAAGTAAAGAGTTCTTCACTGGGCCGCAAGGTTTCAAAACTGTTCCTTAGATGATAGTCTACAAAGCTATGACTGTAAAAGGTTGATCTACCAAGACTTTCCCACGGTAAAAGTATATGCAACACCGCAACCAAAAAATCATGTTATTCAAAGAAATTCAATTGATGAATGTGTTTTCTATCTTGAGACCAAATGTGCACACACATACACACACACACACACACACACACTCCAAAGGAGTGTGAATGACAGGTCAGCTGTGAAAATCAGGGGTTAATAATTCAGGGAAGCAAGGTTTGTTTGTGTATTTATCGTCCATTTCTCACTGCACATCCTGTCTCGTGTTATACTCTGGAAACATCCAGAAAGACATCCTACATCATGTCCTTTGGAGAAGCCAACAGGGCTCTTCTTCTGCACGCCTCGAGCCCAGACGGAGGGGCGAGAACAGCAAAGAAGACGAGGAAGGTGGACAGGAAGCTGCGGAGAGGCATCATGGCGCGCGGTCGGAGTGACGCCTTGAGAACAAATCGCTCGATTGACCCCTGACCTTGAAATGACCTCCGGTCGGGTTCCCGTGGAGCACGATGGTGAGGAGCCACGCGAGGCTCCACGCAGAGGAGCGGCTCCAGGTGCCTGCGTGGGAGGTGTGTGTGTGTCTGTGTGTGTGTGTGTGAGGAGTATGGGGGTTGGAGCTGATGAGACCCCCTGCTATCTTAACATCTCCAGAACCCCCACCTTCAATCCTCCCTCCTCTGCAATCAGGATTTCTCTCTGCATGTTTTGCGGTACGAAGGTGGGGGCATATTTCCATATCCCCCCCCCTTGAGGTTCTCTATGGGGGGTACGCTTGGCAAGCCCCCCCTTCTCCCTGCTGGCCCAGAGACACACTCAGGCCCTCCCCTCCCTCGTTAGTACTCCCCCCCCCGCTCTCTCTCTCTCTTTCTCTCTCTCTCTCATCCCTATCTACCGTCCCTGTCTCATCCTCCTCTTACTCATTGTCTTCCATCATCCCTCTTTCTCTCTCTCTTCCCATTGTCTCTTATCCACTCTTTCTCTCATTGTTCTCTCCCTCACCCCTCCCCACCCCACCCCTCCCCACCCCACCCCCTCCCCACCACCACCACCACCTCCACTCCCATCCTCTTCTCTCCCATGCTCAGTCAACCACCCTCTCATCCCAGCAGCAAACCAGGAAACACTCAACTTTCCTTTCCCTCTTTGTGCAGAGATTGGATGTCTTGGTGCCTCGGTTTAATGCTCATGTCTCTGAACGTCTCTCCTCTTTCCTCTACACCCCCCCCCCTTTCCCATCTATCATTCTCGAGCCCCTCCAGCAGCTTAGTTTATCTCGCTCCACTCACTGTCCTGCCGCCGTTCCATTTTCTCTCCATTCACACGCGGGTTCTTTATTTTGGTCTTTCAAGCTCGGTCTGTGATTTGGCGCGCAGTCAGTCGGTTGGTCCGTGAGAAGCGCCTAGAGGGTGGCCGCGCAACGGGGCCGCGACATCTCTGAATAAATAAGCATGGGTAATTTGCTCCGTGTCTGCCCTTCGTGCTTTTCTCCGTGGTTCAGGCAGAGGGAGATTAAAAAAACACACACAATAAGATGGTGGGCGATCTTCACAGAGACTCATTATATGGTTGTCACTGAAGTTTTCTCTCAGCTCTTTGTGTCGGCTGGCTGAGTCTCTCTCAGCGAGACCTCGCTTCTTCGGCAAAATAATCTCTGCATTGGCTCAGTAATAGTGTTGGGAAGAGGAGCTCGATTCAGCGAAGCCAGCCAGCCCATCCACTTAAGTCATTAACTACGAGAATTTGTCGCCAACCGTACTAAATCTATGCAGCCTAAAGATGTTAGGTAAATAATTTGACTGATATTTAGAACATGCAATGTTTAAGTAGGCTATAGGATATTTCCTGACTGTCTGGATGAACGAGGTTAGATATTTTATTTATGCCTGCACACACGCGACGATGTGCCGGACTCTATGTGAACCACAGGTCAACTGTAAAATATGTATTTCATTTGCTATGCGTGCGTGTGTTTGTGAGATTACATCCTCCCTTTAGCGACATTAGGAGAGATGAACTTTGGCCAACCTGGCCCGTAACACGAAACATCCTCAGGATCTCCCCCTCATTGAAGACCTGGCGGAGCCTGACAGAAACTCATTAAGAGACTTCCATTCAGCTTCCAACCGAATAGTCCGTCTCTCTGGGAACATTTGGTCATAGCTGGCATCTCTTCATATCTCCTTGCCGCGTCTCCCATGCCATGGCGCACTGTTCTCTGAAAGGGTAGGAGACAAGAGGGGTTAAGCGGTCATGGAGGCGTCGTGTAGCTGCGCGGGACAAGTTTTGAACTGAGCCTAATTAGCTCATTACAACCAGCTGGCCATGTAAGACCCTTCCTGGTGCATCAATGAGCGTTGTAACCTTACAGGTTGTTTTTTTTTAATTCACGGAATCGAGTCGACAGGAACTCCCATGCCTTGCTGTTCGTGGAAGAGCTCTACGTTGAGAACGGGGGACGGTCGTTATGGAGATGGGCTCCCAGGTTAAGATCGTACACGCTTTTAACGCTTGTTTAGGCGACCGACTGGAGTTCTGGCGAAGTGAATGAACTAGATGGTAAGAACGCGCAAATTAAGGACAGGTTTGTGTCAGTCAGGGACGTACAGTTTTGTTTTCGAATGGAGGTGGGACAACCTTTTAATAACTGAGGAGGCAGCTGGGAAATAGATTCGCCGAATAGTTTGAGACAGATTTGCCGAGTTCGGTGTTCCAATGCAACCCACGCCCCTGTCCTTTCCTCGCTAATGATGTCAGGGACTATTGGATCGGCGCAAAGACACAAGCAGATTTGCTGCATCTACACAGCACAAACACTGACAAAAAGTGTGTGTGCGTGAGGATGCGTACTGGCTGAGACGCAGAGGCAGTCACATGTTTGGGTCTTGTACGCGCTCTGCGTCTCTGGAGAAGGATGTACGCTGCAGGGATGGTTTCACGCCAGCAGACTCTCTCTCCACTTGGAGAAAACGGGAGACGGTTCCCGCCCCCTCCCCACCTCCTCTACCTGGTGCTTCAACAGACAGGGCACAAGAGGAAGAGCTCCAAAAGAGAGTTGGGAGAGTCAGCGGATGTTTGGTGCGAAAAACGTCACCTTTCTGCTTTTCCGAAGAGGAACTCTTCAGATGAAGACACGCGCGCACTTTCTTTCGTTCTTTCTCTTTGTCTCTCTCCACCCCCCACCCCCACCTCCACCCCCCACCTCCACCCCATCTTTTTATGTTTGCTTTCTCTTTCTTCTTTGTCCGTTCAGAACGCACTACAGCTGATCACACAAAGTCACACAGCTGCGCACGGTCTGCAGACACTAGAGACACACTTCCCTGGCATGGCACTACTCCTTGAACTTTGACCCCTGTCTTGCTCAAACCTCTGTCACAGTTGGACTCCTTGTCTCTTCCCTCTCTCCCACTCGTTCCCTCTCTCCCACTCGTTCCCTCTCTCCCACTCGTTCCCTTTCCCCCTCTCGTTCCCTCTCTCCTCTCGTTCCCTCTCTCCCACTCGTTCCCTTTTCCCCTCTCGTTCCCTTTCCCTCTCTCATCCCCCTCTCCCTCTCCTTCTGCAGCATCTAGCTCTTTCTCTCCTGCCCCCCGTCGCCCCTCCCCTCCCCTGCCCTACCCTCTCCCACCCAAAGCAGCCGTGGTGTGTATTGGGTGTGTTGTGGCTGGAATCGTGCTCCTGTGGGTGCTCCGCTGTGACGCTCATAAGAGACCTGCTGGCCCAGAGAAGGGGGGAGAGGGAAGACAAAGGGAGGAGAAAAGGGAGGAGGGGGAAGGGGAGGAAGGGGAGGGGTGGAGAAAACAGGATTTTTCTGCTGCAGAGTTTTGACCCTGAGAGTGTGTTAGCTGTCCTGACAGGCATGGTCCACTCAGGGGTCAGCAGGTAAGCAGATCACTCACCAGGTTCATCACAAGGCTAGGCTCGTACAGCGTGTCTCAATGTAGATGAAATGGTGTGTGTGTGTGTGTGTGTGTGTGAGGAGTCCCTCGGCTCGTGTCAGGGTGATGATGATGTTGATGATGAAGAGGCTGGTTCGTCTGGGCTCTGAGAGGACTTGGTAAACAACTGATGCAGTGTAGGCTGTCTTCCTAATATGCTGATGGAAGCGGGCTTACTTTAATCCCACTCTCCCTCCTACCCTCCCTACCTCCCTTTCTCTTCCTTCCTTCCTCCTCTGCTCCAGCAAGCCAGCCAGCCATTATATGCGCAGGTGCATATTCAACAACAAGAAAGAATATTTAGGCTTGGGGTGTGTTGGCATGCGTGTTTGTACTGTACTGGACTATGCTGTTCTGTATCTCTATCTGTGTGTGTGTGTGTGGGGGGGGGGGAGTTATCTCTTTTAGTACATACACATGGCCTCAAAGGGCCAAATGGCCTTTTCCACTTCCTTTGTCTCCATGGTGAAACAAATACATGTTTTTTGTTGAGGTGTGTGTGTGTGTGTGTGTGTGTGTGTGTGTGTGTGTGTGTGTACACCAGGTGACTCTTCCAGATCATAGCGTTGTCAAGTAAGACTCCTCCTCCCCCATGACCCTGAAGTGTGTTGTTTGTTGTAGTCGTTCTCCCTGCGACACTTCCTGCTTGCCAAGGAGCCCTCATGCAACCCTCAAATGCCTCGTACCGCAGAACCCTCTCCTCTCTGACAGCATAATCCTCCCTCTTCCTCGCTGCTCTCCCAAGAATTTCCTATTAAGTTTTGGTCCAAAACCTGCAGTTCCGCTAATCCCAGATGATGCATCCACGCCGCACAGCAGCCAATTCATTGTAGGATTGTCCACTGTTGCGTAAGTGTGTGTGTTTCTCTGCAGGGTTACCTCTCCTGAACCTTGTAGTCCTGTCAGCTCCTGGCCTCACCGTACACCTCCCAGCGCTCCACCCGAAAACGCCTCTCTGGCGAAAAGGTCCTGAATAATTCAACAGTGTTGTAAAAGAATGAGCTATGATCCCCCTCGAACATGACCCGGCTCTCTGCAGCCATCCGACTATGTCTCTCCACCTTCCTCTCTTCCCTCTGAGGGAGAGAGGGAGGGAAGGGAGGGGGATCTAGGGAGAGAGGGAAATAGAGGGAGGAAGAGTAAAATAGATTAGACTGATGGTAAAATCAGTTTATCATTTTTCATTAGACATTATCCCCCCAGAGCCAAACCTTTGTATCTCTGGGTTCAGGCTGGTTGGTTGGCTGCACGATTTGCGTGGCTGCAGGGATGTTGATGTATGTAACACATCTACCAGTTATTTACCTGATTTATCTATCCAATATACTGGAGCACAACTGGGTCTCTAAACGACACAAAGTAAAGAAAAGATGTCTTAGAAAGTAGGGATGAAGCGACGAGAAACGAGGAACGTATGGAGAGTGGAGTGAATCGTTCAAAAATGATGCGTTTCAGAGAGAGAGACATTCTTCTTTTGTGTTTTTTCCTCTTCCTCTCATTTTAAGGCCCTCTCTGAAGTGCTGGCCAGATTAGACACAACACATCTCCTCTTTCCCTCTCTTTCCTTCTTTTGTTGCTTCCTCTCTCCCTCTCCTGCCGTCTCTCTCTCTCTCTCTCCTCTCTCAATCTCTCTCCCTCCCTCTCGTCCCCTTTTTTCCCGTCCATCTCTCCCGCCCCCTCACTTCTGCTCTCTCTCCACCTCTCCCTCGTTTTGCCCCCGACCTACCGCTCCCCCCCCCCCC
>BROE01000025.1:3200913-3223413 GCA_036571765.1 Plecoglossus altivelis
CCCCCCCCCTGACCCGGACGTGTTCAGGAGAGACGCACAATATCTCCCAGGGTCTCCATCATATCCTGACAAGGTCACAAACGAGGTCCTTTTGTTTAGCCAGGGGTTAAGTGCTTTAGGTAACCAGTGTGTAGGCTTCCAACCTTCATGTGGGTTGAGAGACATGCCTATTTCATTGGGGCTATAATTGGGACTATTGGGGAGTGATGGTGTCAGGGTTTGTGTGTGATTCTAAGTGCTTGTGGGGTGGTGCTTTGTGTGTGTGTGTGTGTGTGTGTGTGTCAGAAAAGAGGTACCTGTGTAAATGCGCCTGAAGCCCTCCAGGCCCCTGGCCCCCCATTAATATTATAACGTTGAGAGCTGGGGGCAGAAAGGAGAGCAGATCAAATATTTATCTCTAACCTCTCCTCCACTCGTTCACCCTCTCCCACCTTCTACCTCCTCCCTCTCCTATTTCTTTCTAGATTTTCCTCCAGTTGGGTCTTTTTCTCCACTCCCAAATTCCTGGAAGATGTATTTATGGACTGAGAGCTGTCAGTGTTAAAATATTCTCGGATCCAGTGCTGAACGACACGAGGGATTCACTCACCGTCAGATACCAACCTGCGGACACGACTACCACCGTCTCACACTTGTCTAGAAACGCTTCGGTCGCGCGTTCATTAACGAACACAACTGACCAAGTAGACCAGATCAAATAATACAGAACCGCAATAAATTTAGATTATACCTAAAGCAAGTGATTCTCGGAGATCATGCTCATGCAATCATTTTTTATGTGGTCGCATAGCCTATATTGCCTTTCCGGTGGTGACACAATGTGCTGAATGGTTTGCGCCAGTCAGAACACTTTTAGACGATTCGGTGATTAGAAGTGGTTGTTGGACAGGAACACGAATGATTATAATATGCAGGATAATAGGTATAACTCAATATTCATGGAAAACACCGACAATTCGAAAAGATTCCTTGCAATGGTCTTGTCTACACTTCCATCTAGTGGTCAAATATTTCCAATACATGTGATAATCCTGTAATAGGCTACATGTATTAGAGATTACAGATTTTTTCTATAAATTAGAAGAGTTAATAAAATGACAATGCTGTACTGTTCGGTAAAAAAAATCGACGCACAAATGCTATATTTTATTTCCGCAATTCCTTAAATGAATAGGGGTGCGTCGACAGTACGTGAGGTCAAAGTGGGCGGGCGTTGCTCTTATCTCACGCTGCTCGAGTGCAGTTACAATGTTATTGTAAGGATGTCAATATTACCTAACATAGATATTTCAGTTGCTATATGTCTAGGACTCCACTGCTGCAAACGCGGTTGCTGCAAATCAAATCAGGACTAACGCGTTGTCTCATGCGGTACCAACAGTATTCAGCGTACAGTAATATTCCGAGGGAGGTGGAAGACGGGAGTATGTTTGGCTGTGACCGTGATCGTGGATGTCCAAGGTATGTTTCCCTTGTCAGCTGCAAATGACAATTGCTATCAACACATCCTACAATGCTATGGACTGAATAATTCCACTTAGTTAATGGTTCGACAGATAGCTTAGAAAGGCGCTAGAGGGTCGCTGTAACATTCATACATTATCCACCGTTCTCTTCCAGGCCACTCCCCCAATGTGAGCATTCTCTAATCACAGTCTAGTATGGGTGAAGATGGATACTTCGCCATCCAATCACGTGTCGACTTCTGGCCAGCCGTGGCCATGTCAGAACGGCTGGTCCATAGCCCCACCCCAGACTGGAAGTTCTCCAAAGCCAGCCAGCAACCCCTTACCCAACCTCCAGTACCTGACCCTGGGCTCCACCGCCAACCAGGGCCCTGATGGGAACAACCTCCAAAGGCCCTTACTGGAGACCGATGACCAGGACAGTGGAGGCACTTTCCCCCCCTTATCATCGCAGAGCCAGGCTTCTCTCAGCGTACACCCATCCACACATCCACACTGCAAACACAGGCCTTCCCACACACCATCCCTACAACCTCACCACAAGAATATAGTCCCTAAGCCACCTCTTGAGGTGCCTTGTTCAAACCTGGCAACCCACCACCCCCCTCCAACCACACTGGCCCTTCCTAACCCTGGACCCCCATTCTTAGGAGGGCCCCCTCCCCTCCGGGTAGTCTCCTCTATATCCTCATCCACTCCCCAAGCTGTCTGCCCTTCAGCCTCCTCTGTGTGCCATGGAACCACCAATCCCCCTCCATCATATCAGGCTGAGGAAGGAGACCCCAGCCATCCTCCAGATATAGGACAGAGCCCGACCCAGGGGTCATGGAGTACACGCCCCATCCAGAGGTGTCCACCTCCCCCAGTCTGGTCCCAGTCTTCCTCCTCCCCAGTCCAGCCTGCCTGGTCTCCCTCCTCTCCTGTCCAGCCTGCCTGGTCTCCCTCCTCCCCAGTCCAGCCTGCCTGGTCTCCCTCCTCCCCAGTCCAGCCTGCCTGGTCTCCCTCCTCCCCAGGCCAGCCTGCCTGGTCTCCCTCCTCCCCAGTCCAGCCTGCCTGGTCTCCCTCTTTCCCAGTCCAGCCTGGGTGGTCTCCCTCCTCCCCTGTCCAACAGCAACCTCTTCTTACCTCCCTCAAACAGCCATACACAGGTAAGCTGCACTGCAACACATCAAAATGTACTTGAGCCACCCTTCAATTATCATGCGAAACAAGTCGATTGAAATGTCAAGCAATGCAGAACAAAGGTCATAACAGTTCGGCTGGGTACGGCATTATAATTACCTTGCACCAGTCCGGAAACGTCAACTACAAAAAACCCAAACATATATTGCATCCATTTGTCTGCTTCCTCAGGTCCTGGCTACACACCTGATACAGCATCCCATCCTTGCAGAGGACAATCTCCAGAGGAGGCCTCTACACATCCGGTGAGAGAACACCTACATCGCAACATCTGTCTCTCAAGACAGAAGAAGCTGTATCTGTTTTAGGGAACGTGATGACCCAGTACCTGTCATAGGATACAAGTGTGTATCGTTACACAGAGCGTTCTGTGATTCAGAGTGCTATTAGAACTATCCCTCCTAACTGAATCCAATGTAAAATATTCGGAAAATATCTTCTACGGTGAATGTAATGATGGCTGTAAATGTGGAAAGAGACTGTACTGTCTGATAGGGAATTAGGTGACTCTGTGTCTGAAAGATGTTGCTTAACCTATTACACGCTCTCTCTGTCTCTCCCTGTCCAGCCGTGTCTCTCTCCAGGAGAAATAGGCGTCCCCTCCAGTCCCAGTTCTGAGTCACGCTACGGTCTCCAGCCTCAGCTCCTACCCAGTGCTGTATGTCTCTCTCTCTCGCTCTCTCGCTCTCTCGCTCTCTCTCTCTCTCTCTCTCTCTCTCTCTCTCTCTCTCTCTCTCTCTCTCTCTCTCTCTCTCTCTCTCTCTCTCTCTCTCTTCTAGAACTCCAACTCGTTCTGTCTCCACCCTCCTGTTTTCTCCTATCTTTCTTTTCTTACAGTCACTTCTTCCTCAGGAGAGGATACAGTGTTGACCCATCTGACCCTCTTCTCCTCCGTCCACCTTCACTCCCTCCGTCTTTCTCCACCTCCGTGTCCACCTTTCCTGTCTCTCTCTCTCCATCTCCAAATGCCCATTTCCCTCTTTCTCCTTTCTATCTCCTTCTCTACCCCCTTCCTCTCTCTTTCCATCTCCCCTACTCTCCACCTTCCTCCCCCCTCTCGCTCCACCCCCTCCCACTCCATCTTCCTCCCCTCTCTCACACCCTCCACCCTCCCCTCTCCCTCCCCACCAGGTGAAGGTGATGGAGGATGACAGGGCCGAGTGGGAGGGGAAGGTGTTTGTGGCTGCGCCTGGCTCTCCTCTCCCTCCCCTGGCCACCACTGAGTGTACCACAGAAGACAGGGGTGAGGCATGCACACACACAAACACACACGCACAACACATACGCCTATACTCTCTGTCATGCTCTTCAACAGACACACACACACGCACGGACAACACTCGCTCACGCTCAACACAGACACCCACATTTGTTTTGGGGCTCTATGTTTAAAGTTAATAACTTGACTTTCGTGTGTGTGTGTGTGTGTGTCAGGTAATGCCAGGCCTGGCTACATGCGAGCCACCTCCTATTGTGTCCCCTGTGAGGGCCCCATGGCAGTGCTCAGCCATCTGCCCCTGGGGGCCCTGGTGACTCCCCTTGCCCTGACCGGGCCCCAGGAGGTGGGACACCCAGCAACACTTTGTCAGTTTCAGTTTAAGAGACACAGACTAAATAACCCTTAGCACTTGGGCCAATCGTGTAAATGTGATACATTTAGCCGCACAGGCTAGTTTTCATTTGCTGTCGCTGGCAGGGTAATCGCTTGTTAAAAACTCCTACCAAAGTAGTCCTTATGTGTACATGTTGTGTAGATAATATCTATCCATTCTCTCGCGTGACCCTGTGTGTTGCGCCCTGTAGCGCCCCCTGCCGGTGAGCAGTGAGGGGGAGTGCGTGCGAGGCTGCGGGGCGTGCGGTGCTTACATGTGCCCGGCTGTGACCTGGCAGGACTGTGGCCAGAGGTTCTACTGCCCCTTCTGTGGGAAACTCACTGAAGGTCTGTCCTCATCTGCCACTCTGGCCTCTTCTGCTCTGACCTCTGACCTCTGCTCTGTTGCATTTTCTTTCATTTTCTTTGATATTCTCTGTTTTTCCGTCCCTCCCCTCAGTGTCGTGGCAGCACTACCAGCCCACCAGAGGAACAGAGGGAGTGAGAGTAGACAGAGAGATGAGGCCAGAGCTTAGTCTGGGCTCCTACGAGGTCCTCCGCAACCAGCAGGTCCGCTACCCACTACGTACACCCCACTACACACTACACATTGTGCACTGCATACTAGGCAGTACACACTACAAGCTATGGAGTGTGGGTGCCTATGAGATCCTCAGCAACAGACGTGTGTGTGTTTCTTTGTGTTCCTCTGTGGGTGTTTCTGTGTGTGTTCCTCTGTGGGTGTTTCTCTGTGTGTTTCTCTGTGTGCGTATGCGTTTCTCTTTGTGTGTTTCTGTGTGTGTACAGGATCAGCCTCCCGTGTTGCTCCTGGCTGTGGACGTATCACCTCCAGCTCTGAGAGGAGGACAGATGGGCCTTGTATGTCAGGAGCTGCAGTCTCTCCTGGCTTCTCTGAACAGGTAACTACACACACACTCTCTCTCTCACACACACACATGCGCACACCCACAGACACCTCGCACGCACACTCCCAGCCATGCTTAGTGAGATCTCCCCTCTGATTCGTCGGAGGGAGGAGGGTGCCGTCCAGTCAGGTGTGCGCGTGGGTTTGATGACCTACGACAGCAGGATCCACCTCTACGACCTCAGCCCCGTCCTCTCCCGCCCGCATATGCTCGTTGTCACGGAGACAGAGGATTTCCAGCTTCCTGTGAGGGAGGGACTCTTGGTCCCTCTCAGTGACTGTGTGGACAGCATCGACAGGTGAGTGACAGGATGCTCAGTGTAACGCGGGAATCACCTCCTGTCTGATGATAGTCACGTACATGTAAAGTGCTTCACGTAGTTTCCTGTGTGTGTGTGTGTGTGTGCGTGTGTGTGCGCATGTGTGCGTGCGCATGTGTGCGTGCGCATGTGTGCGTGCGCGTGTGTGCGTGCGCGTGCGTGCGTGTGCGTGCGTGTGTGCGCGTGTGCGTGCGTGTGTCCAGTGTTCTGCAGCTCATCCCTCAGTTCAGTGCTGAGTCTAATGACTCCAGTGACGCTCCGTTGGAACTGCCTGTTAAAGCTGGACTGGCTATTCTACAGGCGAGTGTCTCTCTCTCTCTCTCTCTGTCTATGTCTCTCTCTCTCTTTGTCACTCACACACTATCTGTGTGTGTGTGTGTGTGTGTGTGTGTGTGTGTGTGTGTGTGTGTGTGTGTGTGTGTGTGTGTGTGTGTGTGTGTAGGCGCTGGGCTCGGCTGGGAAGCTGCTTGTCTTCCACTCTGCACCTCTCATAGAAGGACCTCACACTCACTCCTCAGGATTCTTCAGCTCCAACAAACCAAAGGTGACACACACACCAGCACACTTCATTGAATGTTTAAGCCACTAGACAAAATATGTCTTCTGGACACTGGCTATTTATTTGATTCTGTACCTGAACAATAATGCCCTGGGAGTGACACTGACCCAGCTCTCTCTCTCTCTCTCTCTCTCTCTCTCTCTCCACTCTCCACTCTTAATGGAGAGACTCCATCCCTCTCTCTCCTCCTCTGTGCCTCGCAGTCTCTTTTCCAGCCCTTGGATGCGGACGTCTCGTTGGCTAAGAAGTGTGTCAATCAGGGCTGTGGCCTCTACCTGTTTGCCCTCTGCCAGCAAGATGTGGGCGGAGCTTGGCCGGGACACGTTCCATACCTGACAGGAGGAGCGTTCCGCTCTTACGACAGCCTCTTGGCGAGTCTCCCCCCCCCCCCCCCCCTCCGCTTCCTCGAATCCGTCAACGTTCCCCAGGGGTCGAGTCCCTTGGAGACATGCTGGTGTTCCTTGGTGAAGGACTGATTTTGATTTTGTCCTGCAGGGGGAGCTGGAGAGGGAACGCTTCGCCAGGGACCTGAGAATGAGCGTGGAGACAGAGACTGGGTACCGGGCCCAAATCAAGATCTTCGTCAGTAAAGGTGAGAACAGCCAAGGTCGGAAGTTTGCGTGCGTTTGTGAGCTGTTTCCTTTACGAATACGCTTGTCTAGTTTATGTCCCACCTGGCTATCTACAGATCCTGAGAGTGCCTCCATAGATGCCATTTAACTCTAAGGGAACTTGCTGGAGTGGCGATTTAACCAGCTCGTTCGACAGGAAGCTGTGTAATAACCTGCTCCTCAGACAGGATATCGCGTAACAACCTCCTCTTGCGTCTTCCTGCTCCGCAGACATGCGTGTGTCGGGATGTTACGGCTCATTCGTCCCTGGACCCAGCCCCGGTAACGTCGCCCTGGCAACTCTTGATTGTCGGACGACTTTAGCCATTGAGCTGTCTCACAGCAGAGCTCTGGAGGAGAAGAGAGGCGTGGTCATACAGGTAACTCCTTTAATCAGTCCACCCCTCCTAATGAACGGAACCGGGTGAACGTAGACACAATATTTACTAGGATGGGATCATCTACAGATACTGTAGAGGCCTGTCTCCTTGATAAAGCCTGTTATTTGAAGAGATTATGCAATAGTTTGACGCATCACACATTCTAGACTTCCAATAAATAGCCTGGTACTCCTTCTAGATGTGGTCTCATGTTCCGGAACACATAACATACGTTAGGAACCAGTTTCCCATCATCATCACCATCATCATCGTCATCAATCATATTTAACATCAACAAGATCAACAATACTATATTAATGTACCCGATTCTGTCGAGACAACGTCTTGTTGTCAACAATACGTAAGTGCAAATATGTCCTCCCGGCTTCCAGGTGGTTCTGTCCTACACCAGCGGGCGAGGCGAGCGGAGGACGCGCGTCCACACCCTGACCCTACGCTGCTCACGCCACCTGCTGGACACCTTCCGCCACTGCGAGGCCCAGACGCTGCTCACCTTTTACTGCAAGAAGAGTAAGGAGTTGCCCGCCCAGAACCTCTGACCAAGGCAGTCGTGTTGCACCACGACCCTGCCTCTGACCCTGGCTTCCTGTATCTCTTCCTCCCTGTCGCCCTTGTGTGCGCAGTGTACTGCTCTGCGCTGGAGCGCCCTCTGCAGGAGCTGAGGGAGGAACTGCAGATGGAGGTGACGGAGGCGCTGGCCTGCTACAGGAAACACTGCAGCTCCACCTCCGTGTCCCCTGGTCAGGTCCGTGTGACGGGACACACACGTACACACACGTACACGCACCTCCCCTGTTTGTTAACAGGAAGCTCTGTGCGTATATGTGCATGTTGTGTGAGTGAGTGCGCGCGTGTATGTTAACGGGTTTGTGTGTGTGCGTGTGTGTCTGTGTGTCTGTGTGTGTGTGCACTCCCCAGCTGGTGCTCCCCCAGCACCTGCGGGTCCTGCCCGTCTACATCAACAGCCTGAGAAAGAGTGAGGTGTTGCTGCCGGCCCAGCGCTGCTCCGTCCACGCACGCCTGACGCTGCGCTGCCAGCTGGTCTCCATGGACACAGCCTCCACCGCACGCCACTTCTACCCTCTGCTCCTCCCGCTGGTAGGAGGATGATGGTGGTGATGATGATGATGTGGATGGTACCCAAGATGTCTTCACCATACCTGCCCCTCCCTCCTCTAGCAGCAGAGAGGGTGTGGTGACGTCGCTGGCGATGCCGGTGGCCCCAGCCTGGGGCCGGCCGTACGCTGCTCGGGGGCCAGCCTGGAGCAAGGGGGACTGTACCTGGCCAGCTCCCCCCTCAGCCTGCTGCTGTGGGTGGGCCACGCTGTCCCCTCACACGCCCTGGGCTTGCTGTTTAACACACGCTGCCTGGCATCCCTGCCCTCTGGAGAGGTGAGGGGGGGTGGGAGATAAAGAGGCAGAGAAGGAGGGGTAGTACAGGAAGGGAGAGGGGGGAGCGGAGGCATGAATGGTATAAAACAAAGCGTGAATAAGCTCTTTGGTGCTCGGGGAACTGGATACCATTCAGAACTGATGAAAGAGTGTACGTGTGTGTTTTTGTGTGTGTGCGGGTGTCACGGTGTGTGTGTGTGTGTTCATCCAGACGAAGCTGCCTGCCCTTGACAACCCTCTCTCCGTCAGCGTGAGAGCTCTGCTCCAGACGCTGAGCGCTCAGGGGCCCTCAGCCCTCAAGGTAAGTTCCCCGTGGGAGGGGCCACAGGCCTGGGAGGGATCCACCTGACTGTCTGGGAACCAGCCTGGCTCTCTGTCTCTGTCTCTCTCCATCTTTCACTCTCTCCATCTTTCACTCTCTCTCTCTCTCTCTCTCTCTCTCTCTGTCTCTCTGTCTCTGTCTCTCTCTCACACACACTCTCTCTCTCTCTCTCTCTCTCTGTCTCTCTCTCCCACACACACACTCTCTCTCTCTCTCTCTCTGTCTCTATCTTCTCAATTTCAACGACAGAAAAATGTATCATGAATGGCTCTTCAGATAAATCAAAGTCTTTGTGCGTTTGTGTGCTAGCTTGTGCGTGTGTGTGTCTGTGCGTGTATATGACGTGTGTGTCCTCCCCAGCTGGTGGTGGTGAAGCAGGGAGACGGTGGTGAGGAGTCCCTCCAGCGCCTCCTAGTGGAGGACAAGAGTCCCAACGGTGGCGCGTCGTACGCAGACTTCCTCTACCACCTCCATGTCAACTCACTCAGACTGCTGGTCTGAGCTGACAGCGTGTGTGTGTGTGTGTGTGTGTGTGTGTGTGTGTGTGATGATAGCATGGCCCCTTACTGTCCTCTCCCATCTTGTGAGAACTGAAACATGTTTTGATGTGTTAATTTATTCTACTGTCATGGCAACTCTCTGATCCCTATCTGAGATGTACTGGAGTGTGTGAGTGTGTGTGTATCCAAGAGAGATGGGTGTGTGTTCTCTACTGATCGAAATAAAGGTTGACTTGAACTCTTCTATACCCTCCCCCTTCACTCCCATTCAGTTCTTTCCCGTTTTACAGTAGTGCGTAAACACGAGAACCGCCAGCGTAGCCTCGTGAACGTTACTAATAGGCTGCTCTCCGACGTCGCTCTGAACGAAAGCGTTTAACAGAATCGAATGCAACTATAACACCTCAGGCTGTCAGCCCGATCACATATCGTCTGGATGAAACCGGTTTCGAAATTACCGCTGACTAGGGCAAGACTCGCATTCGGCACATCAGGAAGAATGACGTTCAAAAAGCCGATGAACTGGTGACGATGTGACTGCGAGTTGGAGAAGGTCACGTTGGCCTTGTGTATCATCCAGGTTCCCGCGATGTTAGTGCTCCACTTGGAAGGGCGACGCGGGCAGCTCCCCGCTGAGTCACGGTTGACTGAAGAAGCTAATTGGAAGCAATGATGTAGTATTAGTACCCATTAACTCATGTGGGAGTGAACAGACAGTGAACTGCGTTTCTACATCTGGAAAATGACATGAGCCATGTAAATGACTGGGACTCAACCGAAGGCCGAATTAGAGTTAGAAATTGGTCGCATTATTGTACATAATTAGTAATAATGGCAAGATTGGTGTGTAGGGTACAAAAAAGTATTCCTAGTAAACTTCATTCCACTACGGAGATTGGAATCCCAAATGTGTTTTGTATTCGCACCTTATGTAGTTATGGACTCTTCTATATAGGACTATTTTTGTATCATGGTAAGAGTTGAAACTAACTTTAGTGAAACCAGCTGTACGCTATGATAGCACATCCGCCATCACACTTCCTGTACTGTGGAAGGAAATAGTTCTAAAATGCAACGAGTGATTTATTGACATTATGGGTAAACGACAGCTATTGCTGTCTACGGTGCAGTGGTATCTTATAAGTGTCATTCGATCCCTCACATGCTGTAGTGTGTCAGTTCAGCGCCTGTGTCTGTATCATGTAATCATGCTTTCAATATATTTGAGGTTAGGATTAACGGTTGCGTAGTAGATTTATTTTTCCTTCACCTATCTCTCATAGCCTTTGTAGGCTATGTGCCTGTACGTATGTCATTAAGTGCCATAGTGATAATGCTCAAAACACAAATAACCACTCTCATAAATTTGCCCCTATTTGGAAGTACGCACTGTACATGCGGGGCGTTTGTGTGCTATTACGTTGCCCACGCAAGCAGTTGCACGCAGAGTCCGATCGGGGGCGGCGGAGAGCGTATTGTAACGGGTCTGTTTCGGTCCGCAGCGAGAGCCAAGCGCACCGGAGACGAGCCGTAGCTTACAGTACAGAATCAAATAGTGGGGGAGACGTGACGCGAGCAAGCAACCACCTTGGTCGCTAGCCTTGCATATCAAACCTCTTCTTCACTCAACTAGAGCTTCACTGGATTTCAAGGGCTTTCTTTGAGAAGGCGGCCGTAGACGTATTGAACGTATATTTTGACAACTCATTTCATATTTACGGAGGACACAGGAGCAGCTGAAGCTGTGAAACACCCACGGTACACGGAGACATGGCAACTACAACCTGTACACGATTCACGGACGAATTTCAGCTTTACGAGGAACTGGGAAAGTAAGCGTTTGCTTTTGTTTTTTTTGGAAGTTGTAGAAACATGTGTGATTGTGTCAGTCCGTTTGTTAGTTTCGTCGGTTCGTCGGTGTTGTTGGTGTGGTCTTTTTCTGGAGGACAGAAGCGCAAGGCAAGGGTGACAACTCGCGCTCTCAAAATACGCTCACTCACGCTCCACCCTGGTCTCTCTCTCTCCACACACACACACACACACACACACACACACACACACACACACACACACACACACACACACACACACACACACGGCCCTTGAGTTCCCCAAAGAAGTATTGCTGTAGCTCAACCAACGCCAATGTTAAGCTCTCCGAAAATGCAGCTCGCTAACCTCTTGGCTCTAGACACGCTGTTGGGGAGGTACGCCCCTTTCACAGCTGCCGCTCTGCCGCTCCGCCGCTCCGCTGCCGCCGCCGCCCTCACCCTCGCCCTCTCCCCGTCAAAGCGGGAACAGTGAATACTGTACGCTGATGGCTTTAAATCTGTAACCTTGAAGTTGTGTCTTAGATACGTATACAATGTTGTCATTCACTTGGCATGGACATGGATGGAATGCAAATGTGAAATGCAACGCCATTTTGGCCAACTCTCAAACTGCCTATTTGGGAAATAGAATAAGTACCTCTGTCATGACTTCGGCGTCTGTTGGGCAATCCATCACTTGATAGAGGCGCAAATTAAACTGAACGATGGGTTTGTGTCAGAAATTCCGTGTTAGGTAGACATCGGGGTCGTGCGATTGTGACACATTCTTTCAAATATCTTACGACCGCTCTTTAAAAAAGTTTCATATATGAAATATTTGATTGAGTTCACCTGTTTCATCTCACTATAAACCACCGTCTTCATTGTCATTCCTGACAGTGTCGTCAGCTCAGAAGTAGAGTTAAGCTATGTAGCAATACCCACGCCCCCAGACAATTGAGCTAAGCTCCGGAGTTTAGAAAATACAGGCTCGATCAACATTCATATGTGCACGAGGGTTGCTTAATCGCTATGGTGACCTAGACTCCTCTTATACCTTTGAAGTGTGTTAGAGGATTGCCTGGAATACAGCTTGAATGTCTGACAGAAGGGGGGAGGAAGGGGGGGGGGGATCGGTGGATTTCAGCTCAGGAGTTGAATCACAAAGATGCAAGGATTTAGTCCTCCCCGTTTCCCCCTCCTAACTAACCCAGCAGAGGAAGTGTGGATGATGGCAACCTATATCTACTGTTTCTGTTCCTCTGTGTGCCCCGCAGCATGGGGATTATCACCGCATTGAGTTTATATCTCCCTCTCTGTTGACGAGGAGCGCACACACCTTTCACGAAGCAGGGCGCTTCAGTGAGGGAGCCTCACCTCGCCAGGTGCAGCTGCTGGGGGAGGGGCGTCGGTGAGCGCGAACGGACGCGCCCTCGCGTGCAGGCGGCGCGCGTCCGCGTCCCTGTCGCCCGCGGTCACCTCTGACCCGCGCGCTCGAGCGCAGCGTGCGTCTGCCTCACTCTCCTGCAGACCCCACCCGCGAAGCTACGCGGGGCTGAGGTGTGTGGATGCATGGGAGGGGGTGAGGCAAGGTGGGGGTGGGTGTGGGACGGAGCATTTGGAATCCCTTACATTTCTCCCCTGAGACGGCGTGGCAGACCCAGGGCATTCTCCAGAGGACTTTGATGGCACGCTGACTCCTCCCCCAGCGAAGTGGACAGATGCTGGGCTGGGGTCGTTGTTGTGGTTGGAAGTGGCGGCTTGCTGTGTCGAAATCCCCAAGGTGCTTTGGGTGTGCGTGGGCTGTGCGCGCACGCGCGTGTGCACACTCGCGTGTGTGCGCCCAGGCGTGTGCGCGTGACCCTCAGTCACATGCTGGGGTGTGTATTTCAGACCAGGCGTGGTATTTGTCTCTAACTCATGGCCGCTGGGCAGCTAGAGTCCTCTGGTGACCCCTGACCCAGCCTTGCCATTGGCCGTTCAGAACTCTCTCTCTGGGAGTCTCCCCCGATGGCAGCAGACTACGTTCCAAAAAACCCAATCGTGTATAGAGGAGTCTTACAGGCCTTGAGCCCTACGCAACAATACATGGAGCTGTTTCAGTCCCAGCGCTCTGTTGGGGATTCTAGACGGTTCTAACAGGCATGAAGGAACGGGTGCGCGGAGTGTTGAAACGTGAAAAGAACGCGGAGCTCTCTGTATCGTTACTAGGTGGGTTATGTCGCCTACCACGAGGTTGCCACAAGCGTGTACTGCTGAAGGCTCAGGTCACAACACAGGGGCCTTGGGTTTGATTATGGCCCCAGGTAATTTCCCAGGGGTCGTTCCCTCTCTCTCCCCCTTCTCTCTCCCCTTTCTCTCTCTCCTCTCCCCCTTCTCTCTCCCCCTTCACTCTCCCTTCTCTCTCCCTTTCTCTCCCTTTCTCTCCCTTTCTCTCTCTCTCTCTCTCTCTCTCTCTCTCTCTCTCCTGTCTCCCCTTCTCTCTGTCTCCCTTCTCTCTCCCCCTTCTCTCTCTCCCCTCTCTCTCCCTTCTCTCTCCCCCTTCTCTCTCTCTCTCTCTCCCTTCTCTCTCCCCTTCTCTCTTTCTCCTCTCTCTCTCTCTCCTCTCTCTCACTTCCCTCTCCCCCTTCTCGCTCTCTCCTCTCTCTCCCTTCTCTCTCCCCCTTCTCTCTCTCTCCTCTCTCTCCCTTCTCTCTCTCCATTCTCTCCCGTCTCTATGGATGTAAATACAGCTGTATAAGACAAAGCAACTGCTTATCACCAGGTTTCCAACACAAGGCAACTAGCATCAGACACCGGCGTGATAAGGAATATGTCTGTCTTGCAAGGCTTCTTTGTCTTCAGCCCTCTGATTATATGATGTATTCGTGCAAATTTATGCTGGAATGAAGCTCTATTGAACGTGTGTATCCCACACACACACACACTAACACACAAACACACACCTACACTTTACCGAAATAGCTGTTTTTGTATTTGAAATCCTATGGGAGCCCATTAGACAGACTAACTCGCAAACCACACTCTAGACCAGGATAGAGTCTAGAGACTAACCCTCACACACTACACTCTAGACCAGGATAGAGTCTAGAGACTAACCCTCACACACTACACTCTAGACCAGGATAGAGTCTAGAGACTAACCCTGACTACTTCACACTCTTGGAAGTGTCTACCTGCCAATTGATATCGCTGATGTCAGACAGAGGGTTTGGACATCAGCCTATTCAGATAGATATACTGAGATTTGAGATGTATTGGGATCCTAGGTTACGACCTGGTGTGCTAACGCAGGCCGGGTTGCTAACATACTGCGCTATGGTATAGAGATGATGCCATGGCAACCAGACAGGAAACTGTGTGGTCTTGGGTGTCAGGATCTTCTAGCCTCCTGTGTTGGCAACAGATGCACGCTGATCTTCGTATGAGAAACTCTTCAAGTGGATCCCAGCAAATGACTTTCGATGGGTTTTTGGCTTGTCACCTTCCTCACTGCCATTGCTCACCAAGGTTCCCGTTGTGTGTGTGTGTTTCCAGGGGAGCTTTCTCAGTGGTGCGCAGGTGTGTGAAGCTATGCACGGGACAGGAATACGCCGCCAAAATCATCAACACCAAGAAGCTGTCGGCCAGAGGTGAGTTTGCCACCGACGCTGACAAAATCCTGAGGACAGTCTAGTGCTGTAGCAGTGCTGCTAGCACTGTAGTGTTGGAAGGCAGGCTGCTGCTAGTGCTGTAGTGTTGGAAGGCAGGCTTCTCTCAACTCTGGTTCTTCAGGGCCCGCTGTCCTGCATGCTCTGGATCAGGGGTGTCAAACCCTGGCCCTCGAGGGCCGCTGTCCTGAAGGTTTTTCGATGTTTCCCTGCTCCAGCACACCTGATTCTAATCAATGGGTTGTTATCAAGCTCTGTGGAAGCCTGATATCAGCCCTTTATCAGGCCCTTTGTCCCTTCAGGACAGCGGGCCTCGAGGGCTAGGGTTTGACACCCCAGATCTAGAACCTCCTCAGAATTGGGAAAGGCTGGTGTAGTATTGCAGTAGTAGTAGTGAAGTAGGCCTGTAATGTCGTACGAGTATTGTTGTAGTGCTGTAGTATTACTGTAGCGGTGTCGAAGTCATGCTCACTAATGGACGTTACTATCCCACGCCCCCGGTAACAGTTTTAGCCAAAGCCAAGGCCAAATGCCATAGCCGCATGGTGTAGTCCGTTGCTCCTCCAACCTCCCTGACCTCCCCCCCCTTCTGCCTGGCCCCCGACATGACAGTCAGACAGAACATGGTGCTCACAAACAATAAAGACTTCACGTGGTAGTTAAGCAACTGGATGACAAATGGATCCGTTTATCACTGCGGGAGCCAATGACACCCCACCCCCCCTCCTACAGGCCCGTGGTCATGTGTAGCTTCAGAGCCCGCCCCACGGTGTCTAGGTCAAGGCTGCTTCCTGTAGCTCTGGTAGACCTTCCTGCCAGGGCTCCGTCTCCAGCTGGGGCAGCGCTGGTCATGCTCCTCCCTCTTGATATTGGATGGAGAGATCGATCGAAAATGGCCTTGCTTGCGGGGCTTAGGTCGTCCTTCCGTGTCTGTGGTCTGGGCTGATGTGCTGGTTGGTTGGCAATGAGTGACGCTCCATTAGTAGGCCTGTCTGAGAGAGAGAGAGAGAGAGAGAGAGAGAGAGAGAGAGAGATGGGGAAAGAGGGAGGGAAAGAAAATGGGAGAGAAAAAGTGAGGGGAGAGGAATACAGATGGAGAGAGAGAGCCAGGTGGAGAAAATGGGAGAGGGGGAAAATACAAAAAGAGGAAAAAGGGAGGAAGAGAGAGAAGGGGGGACAAGAGAGAAATGCAAATGGAGCGAGGGAGAAAGAGAGGAAGGGAACAGGGATCGAGAGGAGAGGGAGCGAGGGAGCGGGGGAAGGACAGAGGAGGGCCAGGAGAGAGAAGGCAGCCCTGGCACTTGGCAGCTGTGTGTCTGTGTGCCTACATGCCTTCAGCACGGGACTCTCATCTGACCCCTCACACACACACTCACACGCACACACACACACACACACACGCACACACACACCCACAGAGGAACTAACAGCCTAATACAGCATGTAACAGTCATTCTGGTCATTGGTGTCTGCTTCCTGAAAGTACTGCTTTAGCCGGAAGGTCAGACGACCTCTGCTATGACCAAAAACCTTCTAAGTTCTCTGCACTGGGTTAGGGTGAGTCTGTTAAGGATGGGATGAGTCCATTATGGGTAGGATGAGTCCGTTTAGTTGAAATGAGTTGGTTAAAGTTAGGTGTAGGCCGTTATGGTTGGGATGGGTTGGTTATGGTTCGGAAGTTTGAGTTCGGGCAAGTTAGGTTGATTGTCCACCGTGAATTCACTAACCTGGAGATGACAATCCCCTCTTCGCCAAGTTGAGTATGTGCGTGTGCATTAACGCTAGGCTTGGCTGTGTGTGTCCGCGTGTGCGTGCTATCTTTAGGCCCGTGAGTGCGAGGCTGACACCATGTAGCCGAGGTGTAAAGCGTTAGAGAGCCTGTGTGTTCGAACGTCTCCCCGTCGCAGTCAAAACCATCTCCTCGTTCTCCGAGCTGCAGTGAGGTAAACATGTCGAAGTCGTTTTTCCGGAGTGTGCCGTCCACCCCCCCCATGCTCCCCTCTTTCCCCCCCTCCCTCCCCCCATTCCTCCCACACCAACAGTTAATGTCACATGCCACACGTCAAAGCTTGGCAGGGGTGGGGCTGTTGGCAGTGCTCCCAGCCAATCAGAGGGCTTGTTTATTGATGTGGATACTTGACAGGGTTGCAGAGGGTCAGCTATTGGCCAATATATTCTCAATGGGAATATGAGGCACAGCTAGGGATAGGAGGATCCGTGTGTAAGGTGTGTGTGGGTTCATGTAGGCTTCAAAATAAAACTCTTTATGAGTCTTTGTGTGTTTGACTTCTGTGTGTGCTTTGCTTGTGTGTGTGTGTGTGTGGACTTGACCCTGTAGATTTGTGTGTGTTTATATCTGTGTGTCGGCAATGTGTGCGCGCGTGTGTGTGTGTGTGGCAACACGCTCGCGTGCATGCGCGTGCAGATATTCTCCTGCGTGTCTGTGTGTGTGTGTGTGTGTCCATGCGGCTGCATGTGGCGGTGTGTGTTCCCATACACGTGTTCAGGCGGTGAATCCCCTGCATTGCAGAGCCCCGATCTGTCCTGGTTTCCTCTGCTTCCTTGTCGTTGTCAGGGTTGGACTGGGTCAACGGCAAATAACGTGACAAGCTGGCCGACTTAACCTGCTCTCCTCTTCAGAGAGGAGAGAGAACCTTTAAACGGTCCCCCCCCAGGGGCCCCCTGTCTTTAGGCAGGCCCTGAGGGGCGAGGGACTGCTTTCAGGGCCGCCGTGTCTGTAGATGAGTGGAGGACAAGAAAAACGTTGTTTTGCTTCCGTCCTCCTCCATCCTCCACGTCTCCTCCACCCCTCCTCCACCTCTCTCACCGCCGCCAGCGCGCAGTCAAACGTTTCAGCCCTTCCAAGAGATCCAGACAGGCGTTTGCGCTGCATTTCAAGTGTACAGTCACTCTCTTCGCACCAAGTGAACACGTCGCTCACCCTCTCCACCTCGCCTCCTCTCCTCACCCTCTCCACCTCGCCTCCTCTCCTCACCCTCTCCACCTCGCCTCCTCTCCTCACCCTCTGTCTCCCTCCTCGCCGACTCTAGTTCTGCCCCTCCGCCCTCTCTCCTTCCCTCCGTCCCTTCATCTCTTCCCCCTTCCTCCTCTCATCTCTTATTTACCGTGCTGCTTCACAGAACTGCTCCCTGCTGCACGCACCAAAATAAAACACACACGGTAAAGCTATGCAGAAAGAGAGAATTGTTGAAAGAGAGAGGAAAGGAACAGAGAGGAGAAGAGACGGAAGAAGGAAAGAGATGAGTGAAGGAAAGAGAGAAGGGAAGAAGAAAATGAGTGAAGGAAAGAGAGGAGGAAGGAAGAGAGGGATGGAGAGAAGGAGAGAAGGAAAGAGATAGAAGGAGCGAAGGAGAGAAGGACGGCGCAAAGGAAGGAGAGAAGAAGGAGAGAGGGAGGGTTGCCATCGTTTGGAGAGAGAATCAGAAAGAGATTGAGGACAAGGAAACAACAGTAGCAATCAGAGTGTTGTGTTTCCAAAGAGCTGGTGACAGTGGGCTCTCTTTGTTATTTAATCACCCTGTTTCTTCTCCTCTTCCCCTTCCTCCTGCTCTCATCGCTCCAATCCTTAATCACCATGTGCTCACTTCACTGTCAGCGTTCTGTGTTCTGGTGTGTGTGTGTGTGTGTGTGTGTGTGTGTGTGCTTGCAGTGGAAGCGTGCGTGGCCACCGTGTGTGTACGTTTGCGCCATCCTCAGCACCCGTGTGTGTGTGCGTGCGCTCGCACTCGCTCGCGTGTGCGTCATCTGCAGCCCTCTGAGTGTGTCTGCCTGTGTGCTGGCGTGTTCCACTGTACTCCTGAGTGTGTACAATCCATCTCTTAGTCCATCATCCAGTGTAGACATAACCTGCTTTCCTGGGTCCTCTCCCCCCTGCAGCTCAGGGCTGCAGTTTAGTGCTTCTGCAAGTGCTCCTCTGAGCTGCTCCTCTGAGCTGCTCCTCTGAGCTGCTCCTCTCAGGACGGCTCTGCTTGTTAGGGTGTCATCAAGTAGAATGCAGTCCCTCTCTCCTCAAAACGAAGCAACTCGCTCTCCCCCCGCACGTGGGTCAAGTGTAACACACCTACCTTTTCCCCTCTCTCTCTCTCTCTCTCTCTCTCTCTCTCTCTCTCTCTCTCTCTCTCTCTCTCTCTCCCTCTCTCTCTTTCTTTCTCGCTCGTTCCTCAGACCACCAGAAGCTGGAGAGAGAGGCTCGTATCTGTCGTCTGCTGAAGCACTCCAACATCGGTGAGCTAGTCCAGCACCCCAACCCCTGCAGCCTTCACCCCCAGTACCGCTAACAGTACCATCACCTCCCACCCCAAACCCTAACCTCATTTCCGTACTCGGGGCTGGGGCTGGGGCTGGGGCTGAGCCGCCTGTAGAGGCTGTCTACTACCAAACTTCAGTGATGTGAAATACAATACGCAGCCGTTGCCATGGCAAAGAACATGATGTACTGGAGTATTAGAATATGTTATAGTGTCTTATTTTGGCACGTTTGATCTAATCAGTTTCTGGCTCTTTATTTTCCTCATATTTCTCTCTTATCCCTCTCTCTATCTCCTTATTGCTCTCTTTCGTTCTCTCTCTCTCTCTCTCTCTCTCCTCTCTCTCTCTCTCTCTCTCTCTCTCAGTTCGTCTTCATGACAGTATATCAGAGGAAGGCTTCCACTACCTCCTGTTTGACCTGTAAGTCATACCTCCTCCTCATCCCTCCATCTCTCCTCATCCAACCGACATCCCTCTCATCCTCCCTTTTCTCCTCTCCACATTCCCAAACTTCCATCCACAAAACCGTATCACTACCCCTCCATATACACACCTACACCAGCCCTCCCCCCATCACCCCTCCTCCCTCACATTCCCATGCTCTTGTTTCCATGGTAACGTTGTGGAGGATGGCAGCCGTGGGAGGCGTGGGCGGAGGGTGGGGGCGGGGGTGGGGGGAGTCCTGGTGTCGCTGGTACACCGGGGCTTCCCCCCAAGGCTGTAAAGAATGCTAATGAGCTGTGTGTGATTGGTGGGTTTGTGTTTGTGTGGCTCCGCCTCCTGCAGGGTGACTGGAGGAGAGCTGTTTGAAGACATTGTGGCCAGAGAGTACTACAGTGAGGCTGATGCCAGGTAACTCACACACACTCCCTGTCTGTCTGTCTGTCTATCTGTCTGTCTTTCTGTGCACCCGTCTGTTTATCTGTGTGTTTGTGTATCTGTGTACCCTCCAGTCTGTCTGTCTATCTGTCTGTGTGACTGTGTGTTTGCGAGTATATCTGTCTGTCTCTCTGTCCCTCTTTCCTTTTTCTTTCTTTCTTTCTTTCTTTCTCTCTCTCTCTGTCTTTATTTGTCATTCTTTCTCTCCCTCCCTTCATCACTGTCCCTTTTTTCTCTCTTGGTTGGGGCTCCTCTCCACACGTTCCCTTGATCTCTCGCCGTCCCTCGCTGTCTCTCTCTCTCTCTCTCTCTCGCTCCCTGTCCCCTCTCCCGCCCACACCTGTCTCACCGCCAAACCGTCAAGCTTGGACGGCCTCGAATCCAACCCACGCAAGCCCCTCCCCCAAATATCCTCTCAGTCCCTCCTCCCTCCCCATGGGCCCCTGGCCCCGCTCTAAGACAGGCCCTGGGTTGACCCTCCATACGGACGGCTCTCCTTCACTGTGGTCCTCCTATCACTGACTGACTCACACACACGGTGCCAGAGCGTTAGGGTGTGGTGCTCTCTCTTTGTCTCTCTACGGAGCCACCCCCACAAGCCTGCCAGGACACACACCACACACACCGCAGCAGAAGTGAGGCGAAACTCAACGGCGCGTTGCTGTCAGTCTACCCGTGAGAAGAAGCAGAAAAGCACATATTTGAGCTGTCAGTCAGATGATTCTGTTTGTGTTCTGCCAGTGAGTGTGTGTGTGAGTGTGTGTGTGAGTGTGTGTGAGTGTGTGTGTGTGTGAGTGTGCGTTTGCCCCCTAACACCCCACCATTCTACCATTGTAGTTCTTTCGCTTGTGACCCAAGGTCGTCCTCGCTCGTGCTCGCGCGCACACATATCCTGCACCGGCGTGTCAGTCATCGAGGTCAGCCCCGCCTCTTGCTCCCTAGGAGACCACCAGGAAGCGGGGCTTTAATTAGCTCCCATAATTAGTCTCACACACGCACACATACACTCACACATCCACTCCCCGTGCACATCCACACACGCTCACACACATCCACCTGCCTACCCACCCACCCACCCATGCTTGTACACGTCAAGTGCCCGAACCCCCTATTCACACACACTCTCCACACACACACTCCACACACACACCTGCTCGCAGAGACAAGAAGAGAGGGAGAGGTTGAGAGAGGGAGTGAGGAAAGAGGGAGTGTGAAGCGAGGGAAAGAGGTAGAGAGAGAAGGAGTGGGAGAAAGAGATAAGCCATTATCTCTCACTGCTGCTCACATCTTTATTCCTGGCCTCGTTGCCATGGTAAATCCCCCCCCCCTCCCTGATCTCAGACCAGGAAATGATGACTGCTTTTGACTGCTACAATAGGCGTTCCTCAGCACAGGAATTAGACTGACAGTGGCTGATCATTGCTTAGCTGTGTGTGTGTGTGTGTGTGTCTGTGTGCGCGTGTGTGTTTGAGGGATGGAGGGTGAGTCTGTATCTCTGTGTCGCGGCTTGGGGCAGGGCGGGGTGATGTGGTCGGAGCTGGTGTTATCACTGGCCCCTGCTGTGCGTGCGTGTGTTTGCGTGTGTTTGCGTGTGTGAGTGCCTTTGTCAGTCCTCCCACTCACTAGACTGTGTGTGGGTAAAAATCTTGCAGGCTCCCTGCTCCTGTTATTAGTCACAAATACTGCCATTTAACCCTCTCACTGCACACACACACACACACACACACTCTCACACACACACTCACACACACACACACACACACACTCACACACACACACACACACACTCACACACACAGAACAAAGCACATTTAACCCCCTTCCCCCTCTCATCTTTCTTTGACTATTCCACACGGTTCTCTACTCTGTTCAGCTTCCTTTTTGCTTTGTCTCCCTCTCCCATCCTCTCCTCCCTTCCTTTCCTCCTCTCCTCCCTTCCTTTCCTCCTCTCTGCTCTTCCTCTCTGTTGAGTGTTGGCATGTTTGCCTGTGGTTTTCCTGTCTCGTCCCGTTTTAAACGGTTTTGTCTCCTCTCCCTCCACTCCTCCACCACTCCCGTCCTCTCCCTCCACTCCTCTCCTCCTCTCTCCCTCCACTCCTCTCCTCCGCTCCTCCTCTCTTCCTCTCTCCTCCCTTCTCCACGTCCCCTCTTCCTGACCCTGCCCTCTGTCCACGTCCTCTGCATCTGTTCATCCCTCCACCTTCCTCCTCCTACGTCCTCTGCATCTGTTCATCCCTCCACCTTCCTCCTCCTACATCCTCTGCATCTGTTCATCCCTCCACCTTCCTCCTCCTACATCCTCTGCATATGTTCATCCCTCCACCTTCCTCCTCCTACATCCTCTGCATCTGTTCATCCCTCCACCTTCCTCCTCCTACATCCTCTGCATCTATTCATCTCTCCACCTTCCTTCTCCTACATCCTCTGCATCTATTCATCCCTCCACCTTCCTCCTCCTACATCCTCTGCATATGTTCATTCCTCCACCTTCCTCCTCCTACATCCTGGGCGTCCTTCATTTTGCATCCACTCGTTCATCTCATCTCTCCTCCACTCCCCCACCCTGCCTCCCTTTCTTTCCTCTCCTCCCCCTCACCCGTCCTCCACCCCCCTCCCCTCTGT